>MQUG01004658.1:0-10527 GCA_007213375.1 Steinernema feltiae | reverse complement strand
TGTGTGGCAAAATTGAAATTTTCAAATTTTCAAATTTTGAACAAATTTCACTTTTTCGGGCTTCTAAACGAGTTTAGCCAATAGCAGAGAGCCGAAATAGGTCCGCAACGCTGCGCTTCGCAGCCTAAACGCCAAAAGAGGAGCGAAACGAACGAACCAACTGTATAGGAGCTGTTGTCCTTGATGTGCACGATTTTCGCCTTCACTTGGCCTCTTCCCTGCGCCACTTCCACCCATCCGTTCTGCAAGATTTCGCCGCTAATCTGCGTTGAATCAACGGTGCTCATCGTTGAGCCACCGCTGCCGATCACAACCTGAAAAACGAGACAGACGTCTAGACAGACGCAATTCACAAACCTTGCACCGAAATGATTTCGTTATTTTCTTGATTTTCGCCTCGCAGAAGGCGCCTTTGAATTTCGCGCTCACCTCGGTGCCGACCGGCAGGAACGGCGGATTGTCCGAGGCCATCGTCGTCGTCGTCGTCGTTGCGTCTACTCGCTGCGTCGTGGCGCTGCGTGTGGTCGACGCCGTGAGCGATATTTTCGAAACAATAAATCTGCAAAATTCGCGTGAAAATCGAGCGCGCGGAGGAACGCGTCGTTTAGGGGATAAAACGCGAACGATCGCGGGGGTTTGGGCGCGAACCGCGACGACCGGGGAGGTATCGCAGCAGCCCGCCCGCAGCGATATTGTGTCTGTGTGCAGGCCTCCTCCGCAGATAGCCAGTGCAACCGTAGTCCGAGCGCGCCTTGTGCGGGCGCGTCGCGGCGGGACCTTTGAAGCGGCCGACCACGTCGATCGATATCAGATGACTGCGTGGGGCGTTGTTTCGCGCTAGGCGAAGCGATTTCGGCGGTGTGAAAACCTGATTCATTGAGGAGGAGGCTGTTAGTGGTGGCCAGTGGGCGCTCTGTAGGAGGGTTACGGTAGCGTTGTTTCTATTTACTCCGTTTAATTGGTGATTAATTGCCGTTTTCGGGGCGCAATTAGCGATGAAGTTCGTGGGGGAAGTTGGTTTGCGCGCGAGGTTTTCGCGCGAGTTTTCGTTCATATAAGTAGAATGTTCGGTCAGGTTTTTGAAAAATGCGATTTAAAGCTTAAAATTGATATTATTTCGATTTGCTTAGCGTAGATTTGCGTCAAAAACACTCAAAAACTCAAATTAACAAAATGAAATTTTTTGGCATCTGCGGGATTTGAACCCGCATCGATCATTTTGAAGACAGACACACTACCACTTAACTAGAGAGCCTGTGAGCGATCGAATTCAAATTGAGACAACGCCTGTCTAGTCGAGTGGTAACGCGCTTGTCTACAAAACAATCAATGCGGGTTCGAATCCCGCGACCGCTAATATTTTTTTATTTTGTGGTTTTTAGATTTTTGTTGTATTTTTCAACATTTTCAACATTTCATCAACATATGTAATTTACGCTTACGGATATTGCAACCTGAAATTACCACAAAAGCAGTTTGAAATCCAATTTTTATTCCATTCTTATAAATCATCATCACTCCGCAACAGACAACTCAACGCTGAAGCCGAAAACGACCAAAAACGACTTGTGAAGAACACTCATGCTCGTTCGCTTCTCCGAAAGCGCCGATTCCACCGCGGCAATCAGCTGCGTCGTTGAGCACACGTAGCAGGCCGCCAAGTAGACCACCCACAGCGCAACGAGTCGAGCCAATCTGTGCGGAATACAGCGTTCAATGCGCGAGTCGCTCCCGAGCGCGCAGACCAGTTTGTAGCATTTGAGAGCGAGGTACATGTCGATTACGGTCTTTAGAGTGAGCTGCAAGAGACGTGTAGACGTGAGTGTGGGCGATTACGGTATGATTTTACGTTGGTCATGTTCAGCGAATTGACTCCGTTGAGGAGACCGCGGACACGAATGTAGACGAGAGCCGTTTTTGTCGCCAGAGGACCCATCAGACAGATGATGATGGGGTGAACAGCCTAAAGAATTAAAGTGTGGGGTTACGGTAGCAGAGAATAGCAAAATAAAAAAAATCGACTTTTGTATGATTTGAACCTGCGTCAATCGTTTTAAAGGCGACCACGTTAACCACTGCACCAGACAGACAACAAGCGAAATGTCATTGTCTAGACAGTGCGCGTGTGGTCGAGTGGTTAACGAGTTTGTCTGGTAGACGATCGAGCCTGGTTCGAATCCTGCTACCTCAGAAAAATTTTTATCTTACTGGTAATAGCTGCTAGCTCATTTCAAGCGCTTCTTACCGCAATTGAGAACATACAAGCGAGCATATAGCGTCGATTGCCCAGTCTATCGGTGCAAATGGCCATCGGTCGACTAAAGAACCTCTGCTCCTCCGTCTCGTCCGACATTTTCCAACAAATCATTCTGCTGATCACCAGGAGCACCAGAAAACCGCACAAAACGAGTGCGAAAAGCGAGAAATCCATCGAGGATGCGACGCGCGAGTAAAGTTTTGAGTGAAGCGAGTTGGCCGCGTTTGAGTTTGTTGCCATGGCGCCGCCTGCGAGGAGACGCGGATGAGTTGGGAGGGAAGACACTTCGCCAGCAGAGAGCACCAAAGTCTATCGAGACATTGAATCGACCGGTCGTTCAAAAAATACGCCGCCAGCGGGACGTCGAACTCAGACACTGCGCACGACAGACAAACGCACTGTCAATGAGCCACTGCGCGCTTAGTTTGGAGACGTTGCAATGAGGATAGATGTCTGGTGTCTCATTGGAGAGCATCGCGAAATCAAATGCAATGCAAGTTGACTGAAAACTTTCATTTAAACGCGCGATTTCTGAATAAATTGACGACAACACCACGACGACGATGGAATTCGTTCCTTTCGCCTTCTGTGACGACGTCGCCTCCACTCTGCCAACAATCGTGATCACTTCACTTGACGCCGTTTTCGCTAAACAGAGCGTCTGGAGGAGCGCCTTCGCCGACCACCGCGCTAAGCGCATATATTTGAGCGTTAATGTTGGGTTTAAAGACGGAAAGTGGTTCTACAAGCTTAGAAAAAGTGTTGCTGGCCTGTACAGCGACTATTATATCGATATTACTGTTAGTGAAGTTCAGAAAACACAAAGAAAGTATGTTCACCTCAGGATTGTAGGGTTCGGAAACTATTGTTTTGGCTCCGCACTCTCACTAGATGAAATCAGAAGCCATTTGAAGGATCTTAGTTGGTCTGTCGGTCGGTCCACTCGTCTCGATCTTTTTCCGCCCAAATCACCGAAAGAGGCGATCGCCGGCCTGTTGTCTTCTCTGAGTTCTGCACCATTCAACGAAATCACCGTCTGGGGCTACGAAGAGGGATTCGAAGAGTTTTTAAGAAAGCAGATCAAGCTCGGCGCTTTGACGACGTTCAACATCAATGACGGCTTCCCGCCTGCTCGTGAGTTGAAAGCTGAATTCGAGAGGATCCGACGACTGAAGCTCGGTTGAATTGTATCAGAAATGCATTTTCCGGATTTTCTTTGTTTTTATCGCGATAAAGAAGTTGATTTAGTCGTTCCACGTTCGCACGAGAAGAGACGACAGAGTACATAATATTTGGGTCCCTGGTGCGAAATACCTGCGCGTTCCATTGTGTTTGACAATTGCGGATTGTCATCGAACATCAGAAGTGATGTTCGAAAGCCTGAGCAGCCTGTCAACACCAAACTAGCCAAATTGGAGAAATTTCGGACTTGTGACTCACAAGTCCGACCAGTTTTACACCAAACTGATTTCCCACTGGTCCCGCCACGGAGACATTTGCGATGATGTTTTGGCAGGTTTTCACACACAATTGGCTATGGGACTGCCAGTTGCCATCACCGCACACCTCCGCTCATCGTTTTATCCGACCGTATACGCCACGTGGTCCTGATCAGTGCAGGTGGTCAGACGTTCATTGTTACATTCAATGGCCACAAGCCACAAGAAGCCACAAGAACAGCTGAGATTTCGTATTTTCACGATATTTTGTGAACCAAACATTCGACGCGCCTCTCGCTCTGCGTTTATTTTTCGTTTGAAGAGCGTCTCTGCAAAACGAAAACGCAATGTGGCGGTGCCTTCGGCATTTCTTCGTCGAATGCGCATTTTCGAAAGTCGACTCACTCGCGTCTTGTCTCGTCTTGTCAGTCTGTCTCGTGATCATGATTTCTCCCGTTTCAGCAACACTCGCCGCCATGTTCGACATCAACGAGCGCTTGAGCATCTCCTCCGCGTTGCACGATATGGGCGAGGCGAACAAGAATGTCCACGAATCGCAGATGAAACTCTACGAAAGCAACAGGAAGCTCGAAGCGCAGAACGAACGTCTGCAGGCAGAACTCGACATCCTCGAGCAGCGTTTCGAGCTGATGGAGACGGACTTTTCAAAGTGCTTGGAAGCTATCTGCATTGCCGGTACCGCGTGGTTTCTGTTGATTCTGCTGATGTGTAATATGATTTCAGTGAAGGCGAAGATGACACGCGACCGCGGCGCTGCTCAGAAGCGCTCGAAAGTGGATCCTCCAAAAGAGACCGTGGAATCTGTTCACACTCCTGTGATCGCGCAAGAAAGTGGCTTATCGACTCCGGTGGATCCTCCAACAGAGACCGTGGAATCCGTTCACACTCCTGTGACCCCGCAAAGTGGCTTATCGACTCTTGTGGATCCTCCAACAGAGACCGTGGAATCCGTTCACACTCCTGTGACCCCGCAAGAAAGTGGCTTATTGACTCCGGCCGCAGCTCCGGTAGGCGCCGTGAAGTTGACTTTATTAAGAGTTTTTGTGTTTAGAGCGCCGCGATCAATTCTTTCACGTGCGAAGTTTTTGTTGGACAAGGCAGCTCATTCAACTCTTATGGTCAGGGCATCATCGAGGTTAGTTTTCTCGTGCGCTCCATCCAGCAATTTACTCGATCGAACACATTTAGATCACACATGAAGGTGACAAGCGCAATGTGGCGCTCCGATGCGCTGAACGTGAGCGGAATTACTCCATCGAGGACGAAGACGTCGCGTTTATTCACGACAACGACTCGACGATGTGCGTGGTGACGGTGAACAACAATGCGCGTGTCTTCCTGCTGCAGCTCGCTTCGGAGGAGGAAGCTCAACGATTCTTGGATGATGTGGGAGCGCACGTTTAGAAGACAAATCGGAAGCAGCACTCTGTGCCTCAATTATCATTTTTATTTTGTTTCAACTTATATTGTGTGCCCATTAGCACGATGTGAAGATAAAATGTCCGCATCCACGAGACCACAATGCGAGAGTGTCATCTGATGTGATGGCAAGTCACGTCATAACTACGAACTATATACGTCTGGGTGAGGTACGCTTCCGCGCTTACATGTGGGCAACTGATTTGCAAATGCGACAACGTGAAATTTTCACATGAGACGTGTCACTCCCTTCTTCGTGTCAGCTTTATGTCTGTCCGAATTGTCTGACTGTGACTCACAATCAGATTTGAGCGAATTGAAACCACAAATCAGAGAAAAACAACCTGAAAAATAGTTCGAACCATACATGACCAAATACGCACAAAACTAAACTTCATGCAACAAACAATAATAAGTCTATCTACAATGTAGTCAAATTTATCTTAGTTTAATCACAAAATTACATCGTATAATTTATTCCATAGCGTGCTTCTGAGTCCATTCTTTGGCATTTTGGTTGTACTGGTCAGGATCATTCTTGTACAATCGGGCGATTTCAGGCACCAATGGATCATCTGGATTAGGATCACACAGGAGCGAGCAGATGGAGAGGAGAACCTTCGAGACGGTAAGCGCTGGAGACCACTGCGACTTGAGAATATCCAAGCAGATGCTTCCATTACTGTTGATGTTCGGATGGTAGATGCGCGTTGTGAATGAGACCTTTGGCGGCTTGAATGGGTAGTCCGAAGGGAAGTGAATCGTTAAAAAGAAGATGCCACCCTGGTACGGCGAATCAGGAGGTCCCGTTATCGTCGCCTGCCAATGGAACATGTCATCGGCCACCGGTCCGGCACTGCATTGTGCGGGAGGGTCACGGCTGAGATCTTGCAGCTCCTTCTGAATACGCTTATGAGCCATTCCTTTAACTGGAGTCAAGTGAGCACTGAAAAAAGCAACAATAAACTTCAATCGCCACAAAAATCGCTACAAATCACAACCAAATAACATTAGCTCGCAGATATGTGTACATGAACGAACAGTATATGAAATCAGCACAAAATAAATGAAAAAATTTATTCCGGTGTAACAAAAATATCAAAGTTTTTGTTCAATCTGGTTTACTTCTTGCGTCCCAATGCCGGGAACCCGTCAAGGGTTAAAGTGAAGTTCTCGGAGTGGCTCTGTTCGTTGCTGCCTTGATGTCCTCCGCGTCCACGGCCACGTGGAGTACCGCCACGAGGAGTTCCACCACGAGAGCTCGAGGGCTTGCTCTCTTCATGATCAATCCCAGTCTTGTTGGCATACTTCACATTGATGTCGATATACATTTGCTTAGGTTCGCGGCGCTGGAATTAGAGACTGAAAAATAGTTTGCTGATAAAGCCGCCTACCACGATGATGATCTCTTCAGCACGACGATCTTCCTTGGGTTCACGCTTGAGCGGGACGAGCTTGGGAAGATTCTTAATGTCACTTCCTTCACCTGCCTTGCGGACGTTGAACTTGGCTTGGTCAGCATCGTGCTGAGCCTTAAACTCAGAGAGCGTTAGTGCACGGGCAGCCTTCGCAATCTCAGCTTCTCGCTCGAGTTCTTCTTCAGTCTTTTCGCGTGGAGGTTCGATAGAATCATCGGTCAGGTCAGCAGTAGCACCGGCCAACTCATCTTCTTCAGTTCCCCAGTTGCCTTTTCCATGACCATCCTTCTTATCAAAAGCACGAACGCCAGTGACGTCAGAACCGCTGTGACGATCAAGACGAGGAGCACGCATACCACGTCCTCTTGGTGCAACTCCACGACCAGCTCCACGGCCGCCACGACGAGGTCCGTCAACACCGGAGACCAAGGTTTGCTCACCATCAGTGGTAGCAGCTCCATGGTCATCGCTTCTTGGGATGCGAGGCCTAAACTATCTCCAGTCAGTCACAGCGCCTCTATCGGAATTCTTGCCTGTCACCACCGCGACCACCACGACCACGGCCAGCTCCACCACGACTGGACTGAGAAGTTTGCTGGTCTTGTGCACCCGCTGGAGCACGGCCTCCACGACCACCTCGACTTCCAACGCGTCCGCTTTTACGTTCAGCAGCGACAACTTCGGCCTTGCTAGCAGCTTGAGCTTCAGCAGTAGCTTTCGCAGCTGCTTCCTGCTTTTCCTTGGCTGCCTTGTCGTTTCTCTTTTTGATGGCATTCCTCAGGAGCACCTGGATATCCTCAGCGTCTACAAATTTTCAATTACACATGCGTCAAAAATGGCAGCGCAACCAACCTTCACCGGTCAAATGACCAAACTTGTTGGCTACGTCGAGCCCGTACTCCACCATTTTGGAGACGGTTTATTTCGTTACTCTGAAAGGGACACGACTGCAACAAGTGAACAACAAAACAAACTCAAATCAACAGCGACTGAAACGCGATTTTCACAAATCAAATCAAAGAGCAGACCACTGCCACGCGATCTCTGCGACATCCGCTGCTTCCACGCAGCCCATCAACCGTATCTTGCAGCTATTTTCATGTTGGGACCTTTCAAATTTAAAACGGTGCGATAGTTGCAAACGTCGCACGTTCGATTTTCACGTTTTTGCGATGTCTGCAACGTTGCTTGCAGCGATTTCTCAGGTTTTGATGATGTTTGTGATCTGTAGTGGCTGCAATTAGAGATATTTTAACGATACAACGACACAAGCTTGAAATTTTTGGGGCTTTTTGGACCTAACAATAAATGGATCGCACGACTTGAGATCGACACTTTCAGTGTTGGTTGTCCTGCGATCGTTTGTCACGTTTGCGGTCGTGTCTAGACGTCTCTTTGGGGTTCTCAGATCTGTTCGAGTGTCCAGTCCACATAATAGGCGTTT
This sequence comes from Steinernema feltiae, assembly GCA_007213375.1. NCBI lineage: Eukaryota > Metazoa > Nematoda > Chromadorea > Rhabditida > Steinernematidae > Steinernema > Steinernema feltiae. The sequence continues at coordinate 2,529 of MQUG01004658.1, read as the reverse complement.
ACGGTGATGTCGGAGCGCTGTCCGACGCAATATCAGTCCCAGGGAGACCAATTTGCCCGTTTTGTCATGTTATTCAGTTTTCCTGCTAATACCACTGCCCAAGGACTAAGAACTGCCTCTGAGGGACCAATTATAAGCGAGACATCAGCATCAGATGGCTTTTTTATCATCAAAATACACAAACAAGTATGATTTCACGGGTAATACTCCAAACTTTGAACAATGCACACGTCCTCTCTGTAGTTGAACTCCGAATCGTCGTCTTGGGCCTCGGAGGCGTCCGAAATCGAGTTGCGCCCAGATCGAGTCGTCAGGCGGCAGCATGCACCTGTAATCATTCATTTTACAGTTTGTCAATCCATCTTATTAGCTACCGTATGATAAAACGTAGCAAAACCGCAAAGAAGACCATGTAGAGCTCGACGATGAGCACGATGTAGTACGGTAGGCGGGGACAGAACCACGAGGGCACGTGAAAACCTGAAAATCGAACATTTTTTGGTTTTTTGGCTCTGAAACGTACTATTGCAGCCTTCGTCATCGTAGATGAATCCGATAAAGTACGGTAGTCCAAGTATCCAGAAGCCAATCATCAAGCACGCCGCGCCTTGTCCCAATATAACCGTTACCACGCGATCAAAATCGAAAAATCCGTTTTCACCACGTTGTTCCGCTCTTGTGGGGATACTGTAGTAGTAGCGTATAGCCAGAAGGCCGAGAACGAGGTCCAACACCATCATATAGACCACAAAGTAGAGAATCGCGTTGTCGGAAGGTCGGAAGAAGGTGAAGAGGCTCTCGCGCGGCACGAATTCCGGATAAAAGTAGACGACGTAGGTGAACCAGACGAGGATCAGCAGTAGCGCGTCCAGAAGGATTACGGTAATCCATGCGATTGTGTTGGCGCGCGCTTTGACGAGGAGCAAATACGCCGCAGTGATGTAGATTACGGTACCGACAAAGTAGCCGTGATTAGCGTCGGTGCACGAGTGCGCTATTGACCACGCACCGTAGGCGAGTCCGCCTGAAAGAGAGCATTTGAAGCGGCAGTTCGGCCTGAAACTGACCTGTTAAGATCAAGAAGAATGTGGATAGCGCGCAGCATGCGCCGAAGAATGCAAACCACAGTAAGACCAGGCGTAAACAGGGATTGCGCACTAGGTTACAGTACTTTTCGCTCTCTCCAATGCGGCCGACAATCACGTAGACTCTCGAAGCGACCGCGATGTCAATCAGCAGTTTGATTGCGGTCTAATATGTGTGATTGTACGGTTACGGTAGATACAGTAGCCTACCCCGATGAACGAGCTCGCGTAGATGTCGTTGAGAACAGCCAGATGCGAGAGTTTGAGGGCGCAGTTCGCGGCCAAAAAGTCCATCGAGAAGGAGAGTGTAGCGTGCGCAGCGATCTGAAGCGATTTGTTTATGTGTTTTGCAAGAACTTCGACTGACCACACACGAAGCCAAAGAGAACATTTGATGAAAAATCGCTTTGGATTTGCTGTCCGCGACGGCATAGTACGGTAGGAGACGCTGGAAAAAGATCGGACGATCGTGTTTGCGCCAGATACTGTAGCAAATGTAGCGCGCGGCGACGAGCAGACCCAACAGCACCATGGTCGTGCAGCCATAATTCGTGAACGAGAGAGTTGTGACGTAGCGGCGTGGCTGGTAGTCGAGAAGGGCGACGCTCGCGTTGACGTACTAGAATTACGGTAGATTAGTCGTCACAGAGAAGAAGCGATTTACCTTCATTTCGAGAAGCTCGCGGACGCTTTGTCTCTCACTGAGCAGCCATTTGGAGGCGTTTATAAGGCGAGATCGTGGGGCGGAACGTTGCCATAACGCCGAGCACCTGCGATTAATTGCCGACTTCACGTACACCCGCTGGGAGTTGCAGAAGGTCGGCGTCTTCGAAGAGAAACGAGAAACGAGGCAGGCGAGAATACAAAATTTGAGAAAAACAAGACGCATTCATGCCGATTCGATTATCGGAGTCTGAAATATTGAGAAAGACGTGTAAACATGAAATGAAAATAGAATTTTGACATTTTTGTGATTCGCTGAACAGAAAGACAAGAAAAGCGCGCGAATAGCAGCTCCTGAGAGCGCAGAGACTCAGGGACGCGCTGGAAGGTTGCATTCTTCTGCGAGCGCATTTCGTTGCACTTTGTTTGTTCGAAGCGACAAGGCGAAAACATCGTTTTTGGGTGCGAAAACATAATTGCGGAAAAGCTGATGTGTAATCTCTGGTCTCACAGGCACAAAGAGCGCGCGTGTTGAAGAGGAAAGGCACGAAGTCAAGGAGATACGAAGGCGCGCCAATCGTTTCTGAGTAATCGCGCGCCAGAAAAGTTTACTTTTTGCATTCGTTGACGTCGTGCGGAGTGCCACTTTATATCGTGGGGTGTAATTGACCATTGTGGAGGTGGCGATTACGTGGGCTACGTGAGCATCAGCGAGCGTCTGATCTGTTTGATCTCGGCAGCGCGCGGACGCGGCCATTAGCTGCATTCTGAGTTGCGCGTC
>MQUG01004657.1:0-11160 GCA_007213375.1 Steinernema feltiae | reverse complement strand
ACTGGAATACTTCATTGTCGAGAACGACATCGTGGAAGTGCACAAATCATCCGGAATGTGGGAAATTCCGGATGATTTCGGTGGAAAGTATGGCACCGAACAACGGCGAAACATTTCGGAAACGATCGGCCGTGAAGTGGAAAATGGTCCGCGACACATGTGCGTCGACGAGCCGTGTCCAAACTACCAGCGATGCCGACAGAAGCTCAGTACACCCGCAACCATCAGCGCTTCTCGACCGACAACTTTATCATGCACGGTCTACGGACAACAAAAACGTTTTATTGCGAATGCCCGCGTGGTTTCACAAGTGAGCGTTGAGTGACTGGCAATTGTCAAAATACTACTTTCCAGGCGCCGACTTGGCCCAAGGGAGATGCGACAGGAGGCTGGATCTTTGTTTTTCGAATCCCTGCCAGAACAATGGAAGTTGTGTGGCGCTGGAGAACGATTACAAGTGCCAATGTTCCTCTGATTACACTGGTGAGTGTCTTAATTTGCAAAAAGTTTTGAAGAGCAAATATCGAATATTTTGTTCTCAATCATAGCAATGAATCATCAAATCACCTCCTTCAGGTACAAACTGCGAACAAAGCATCTACGCCGACACCTGTTTGCCGGATACATGCAACTCCGGAGCGGTTTGCTTTCTCAACAACCGCCGACAGGAGTGCCGACTCTGTCCGTGGGGCGAGAGCGAGCGTGATGAATACTGTAATCTTCGCTCCGTGTCCTTCGATGGTGACGGATACATTGTGCTCGCGAAGGTCCCGTCGCGGTTGAATGGGCGCTCGAACTGAGGTTTGATCAGAGTGTTCTGTGCTTTTATTGAGGAAGGAAGTTCAGCGTTGCCACGGTCTCTTCCAATGGAGTTCTTCTGTTCGCGGGAAACCGCAGTAACGACTTCATTGAACTGTCGCTCGCGGGCGGCTTGCCGAAGTTTGAAATCTCACTTGGAAGCGACGCATACGTTGTGGAATCGGAGGATTGGCGCGAAAACAAGATCAACGATGGAGAGTGGCACAAAATACGCGTCAAATATTTCGATCACGTACGTTTTTTGCAGTTTTCTAGGTAATATTTCCGTTGATTCTAGACACTTCGACTTGTACTCGATGACTGCGATGAGCATATCTCTCTCAATCTTGGAACTGCAACCGGTTACAGACGCTGTGCAGCTCAGACCGTCCTTGAATTACCGCACAGGTGAGAAAACGTTTGACTGTTGAATGGTGACATGATAACGGAACACTGTTCGAATTTCAGTAATTACTCTCGTCTTTAGATGTAAAGACATGTCTCTTCCTTGCTACCGGCTTCGTAGATCTCCTCTCGCCGCTCTACATCGGTGGAAAACCCAATCGCGGCACAAACGGTGTCGTAGATGGATATTCCGGTTGCGTCAGAGATGTATCCCTCGATGGTAATATCTTGAACTTCGGCGATTTCGATTCACTAGAGAAAAGAGGCGCCGTAACGGCCGGTTGTAAGCAGCGAAGTAATCACTGCGCCAACGGTTCTGTGTCCGGAGAATTCCCAGTGCGTGAACAAGTGGAATAGTTTCCACTGTCGCTGCCCGACCAACATCCACTCGCCAAAGTCATGTGATCGGATCGGTTTGATTTAACTTTACTTGCTCTCGTTTAAATCCTGCTTCAGACGCTCATATGCAAGTCTTTCGCTCAAAGAAACTTCATTCGCCCACTTCCAGCCGCCGCCTAAGCTCTCCTATCCGTTCCAACTGCTTTTCGAATTTCGAACGCGGGAGAAGAGCAATCAGATTATGGTTTTAGAATTTGAAATCAAAAATCAGATTTTCATATTCTCGGTAAGTTCACAAAGACGAAAATTTTGCGAATTTTGTTTGTTTCAGCTTGAAAGTGGCTTAGCCGTGGTGCAGATCGATTCGAAAAGATACCTGTTACCCTATCCGTATTTAGCGGATGGAGAATGGCACGGAGTCACTGTGGATTTCCAACTGGATTATGTCAATGTAACCTTGGACTACATATACGAGAGAGTAAGCTAGAACTTTGTGTATCGACTCTATTATATACGCCGTTGCAGAAACTCCCAGTGTATGGTATCGCGGGAAGCTCAGTCAGCTGGACAAAATTTACACAGGAATCGGCTCCATCGACAAATCATCCATCGTCGTTTGTCGGATGCTTGCGAAATGTGGAAATTAGCAACTATCCGCTCAAAATCACAAATCACTCAAGCGTAAACCCGGCTGTGGTGTGGACAACCAGTGCCAGATCGCAGACATTTGTCCCAAGAAGTCGACATGTGTCCGTAAATGGGATCGCCACATCTGTCAATGCGACGAAGGCTTCGTCGGCGACACTTGTACCGATTTCTGTTCACTTAATGGAATCTGTGCAAACAACGGAACTTGTGTTTAGAACGGGCGCCCGTGCAAAGGGATACGAGTGCTTATGCGTTGAAGGCTTCCGGGGTGCGAACTGTGAAATGAAGGCGCCATTACGGTTTTGCCCTGAAGGATGGTTCGGAGAATGGCCTCAGTGCAGTCGATGTCAGTGTGACGATAGGATTGGATTGATTGGAACGTGCCAGAAGATGACCGGAGAGTGTAAATGCAAGTAAGATCGCAATGAAAATTCTCGAAACTATTTCTCGTTTAGGCTGGTAGTTTCCTCAAAGGTGGAGGCTTGTGTACCGTGCGACTGTGGGTACGGTAGCATAGGGAAGAGTTTGCAACGCCAATGGACAGTGCAGGTGCACGGGAGAGGCGAAAGGTCTTCGTTGCGATAGGTGCGCGGATGGAACGCAAAATCTCGACCAGAAAATGCTGAAATGCAAGAAGATCAGAGGACGGTGTCCGTCGAATATTGAAAATGGCATTCATTGGCCATCGACGATGTATGGCATGAATTTCTCGTCAGTCATGCCCCAAAGACGAAGTTGGATTCGCTAGTCGGAGATGCTTGGCGCACGGCATGTGGGAAATTCCATCCACTGACAACTGTTCACTTCGCAGGAATCCAGGCTGTCTATGAAATTGGTAAGTCTTGTATCGAATACGAGGTCACCGTTATTGTTTCAGTCTAAGCGATCCCACGAGAGCATGCACGTGGCTCGGAGACTAGCCAACACAACGGCATTCGCTCAACTGACAGGAAAAAGCATTGACACTGCTTCCACCGTACTCTTTAATGTCATCAAAAGCGAATTGAATGTTGAGATCGCAAAACTCGCTCATCTCCGCGACTCCAAGTTTGTGAAGAACGTGGTGTTGAGTGCCAGTCGTCTTCTGAAGAAGCTTTCTTCAATTCGATTCCTGCAAGTATCCGCCATGCTCTACGAGTACGGGAAAAAGCTCGCTCTCGCTCACCAACGAATGCCCTTCCTTCAGCCAGTTGCTACTTCCACTGATAATCTACGTAAGCAATGCATTACTGTAGGCCTTGTCATAATTCCTGCTTTAGTTTACATTGTCGATGACAGAGTCTCGCCGACGATTGAACTCCCAACGTTGTCACGGGCGCACAAGAGCCAACTTAGAATACCGTTAGATGGTCATGGTCGGTGTACAAAATAATTGCTAAGACCTGTCACTACCACCAGAAAACGGTCCGGGTAATTGCACTATTCAGGATTGTTAGTGTCAGAATTGTCTTTTCAGGTTCGGAATCGCGTTCGACTTGTTTGTTGGTCTAATAATTCCTATCGGAGTAACAATTTCCGCGTTCATGTTGACTGATTCCTGCTCAATTTCTCCAAAAGAACTCTACTTCTTACTCTTCGTTGGGCCTGTGGCTATCTTCATGCTGGTTTGCGGCGAAATAAATACGGAATGGGCGAATAATTGCGTATTTAGATATCTTTCTACTCATCTGCGACGTCACTTATGGTCGCGCTCACTGATATCCACGCGCCTAAAGCGTACATCGCCAGATCGATCTTTATGCAATGGATCCTTATGGCTCTGTTCTGCGCTTTCAATCTGTTAGGATTTGGAATGAGCTTCAAATTTGGAATGAGCTATCTTCATGCTGGTTTGCGGCGAAATGAACGTACATAAAGATAGTGAAGAAAGGGTCCAGTTTTCCCTATTTTTATTTTTTGGGCTCAAATTAGCCCCGTCGCAGCTAATTCACGAACAGGGCACAGCGAATGAGCGTGCGTTGCAACATCGATTCATCCCCGAATGAGCGGCGCGTTTTTTGTTGCTCCAGTCAGCGTTATCGCATCGCTCTTGCGTTTATTGCAAATCTTAATCATGTAATGAATTTCAGACACTGCGCACCTACTTTTACGAATCTTGCATCCACTCGGCAAATGAATCATCCCTCGCTACAATCCAGGAACTCGAAAATGCTGTGTTTACCGCCAGGAAAGCAGCGAATGGTAAACCCAATAGACTCTTTTTGTTAGTGGGTTTATTTATAGAGCTACCTGGTGTCCTGGAGAACAAGTTGGACAATACTCGAAAAGGTTGGTTTGGTGCTAAGTAAAGGATTCAACTAACAGAACTCATTATTTTCAGAGCTGGCATCACTGATGCTCTCCCTGACCGACAAAAAAGCCGGAGAACTGAGAGAGAGAGTGCTGAAGAGTAAGTATTCTTGATCATAAAGTTTAAAATTTGATTTAGTTTCTCCAAACTCCGAACGTTCGATTAAGATGCAGTTGAAAGGTAACATTACATTTTTTGAAAGTAAATAATTGGCTTCAATTGCAGCAATCCTCGATGATTTTCGAGACGGACCTAGAAGGTTAGGGTCACGTTTGCCTTGTATAAATGTATCTTTGGTGTTAGGGGTTATCAATGTTTAATAACTGTTGAGTAGTGACAATCGAATGTCATACTTGGCGCTGGGTCCCGACACGATCACCCTGAGGCGATGCTCAGCCTGAGTATCATTAGGGCAATGTCGATTGCAAGGCGGCAATTCGACGTGTGTTTCGTAATACGATTATTGTTATTGTTTGTTACGTGATTTACGTGTTGTAAATACAAGGTTTAATTACCCAAGTTTGAGGTACTCGCTAAACCAACCCATTGTGTCGCTCATCGCCGAGGACACAACAGTGGCGATCAAGGATTTCGAAGCGCGATGGGAAAAGATGCCACCGAAGACATCGCCGCGCAGCTTCTGCAGCAAGGAGCAGTCTTGAAGCAGCTGGGAGAAGCCGTTCAGCAACTGATGAACAACTCGAATAGCAACGCAGCGACCGCACGGACAAGTACTACGCCTAGTACCGCTGTCGCACCGAAACTGGACGTGAATGCCGTCGACATATTGGCACGTGGAATGGACATGTTCGCGTACGAGGAAGATATGGACGCAACGTTTGATCGATGGTACGAACGACATCGAACTGTCTTCGAGAAGGACGCCGTGGGACTCACTGATGAAGTCAAAGTCCGGCTGTTACTGAAGAAGCTCGACCCGATCACATACGGTCGCTATGCAAACCTCCTGCTACCAGTGAAGCCCGAAGACCTGTCATTGGTCCGACACGAAGTCGAAGCTGGATGAATTCTTCGGCCGGAAAGAATCACTGTTCTCAATTCGTCGCCGATGCCTGACGATGCGCCGAGGATTGGGACAAGATCTGCAAGGATTCGCAGCCGATGTTAACCGAGAAGTTGAGCGAATAGAAGTCAGCAACTTGACTACTGATGGCATGAAGTGCCTCATTTTCGCCTGCGGATTGGACCAGATCGAAGATCAACCACTACGCAAGTTGATCTTAGAAAAGATGGAGAAGGACCCATCATCGAAGCTCACGGACCTGTTATCGCTATGCCAACGTTTCGCATCGATAAAAGCTGACGCAAGCCAGGTCGACGAGCGCTGGTCGTCCCGCGAAATCAACATGCTGCGGAAGAAGAAGTCGGACAAGCCGACGCGTGAAGATCAACCATGGAGAAAGCAGCAGAAGGACAGATCGTCGCGAAGCGAATCGGACGATGAAGATGAGCTGCAGTGCTGGAACTGCTTGGGGCCGCACATGGCCAAGAGTTGCACTCGAAGGCAGATGGAATGCTACAAGTGTGGTCGACTCGGACACAGGAAGCAGTTCTGCAGTGACGCAAGAAGATCGCAGAGACCAGCGGTAGGCTCTCTGGCGATGACTCGACACGGAAATCGAGACGGAAACCGATGCTACGCGCAGATGGAGGTCAACGGAAGACCTACGAAGCTATTGGTCGATACTGGTGCAGATGTCAGCGTGATCACGAAGAAAACATGGCATAACTTGGGATCACCGAAGCTTCAAGGCGGAGTGAAGGCAGCTGATGGTGTGGACGGATCGCTCATCAAGTTAAAAGGTTCCTTCACGTGCTCATTCCGGCAAAGCAGTCGTAAGGAAAAGCATCACGGACGATGCTACGTGCTCAAAGATGACCATGGACTCGACGTCATGGGCAACGGATGGTTAGCCACGCTTGGCTACATGGAACAATTGAAGAGCCGACTTAACGGAAAGTCGTATGCGGATCAGCGGTGTGCTAAGAAGGCCGGCAGAGGAACGCTCAAGCTTAGCAGGGAGGGGAATCGGTATGGATTGCCTCAGACCGGAACTAAGTCATTGCCGAAGCAGTACGGACACGTTGATAGAAGCCGCAAGAAGGAACGTGCTCTAGTACCGAAGAAAGTTGGTAGATGGAACCGTCAGCCTAGCAACCTGACTCCTGAGGAAGAACGCCAGCTCGGTCAAGCAGCGCATGTCAACACGGTGTTGAGGTCGTCGATCAATGGAGATCACAAGCAACGCTCACAGGAAGCCGTCACGCCGAAGACGAGAAATGAAGTGCTCCAGCGGAAAAGCGAAGCAGTGTCGCAGAACGTTAGCGAACTGAAGATCCAGAAAGGCCGGAACGCAAAGCCCGCGGTTAATGATAAGAAGCCTCGTCAGACTAGAACGCCGAAGTCACGAGCAGACCAACGCGAAGATGGCTTGCGAGTAAACACGTTGTTTACGCTGTCGACCAGCAAGGACTCGAAGATCGAACTGAAGCCAGATGTCATGGAAACGATGAATGGCGAGATCTCACGAGAACATGAAGATTTGGTCACTGAATTCTGGAAAGGCTTATGGAAGCCCGCCGACAAGGTTCAGCTTAGCAACCTGACCTTCGATGGAAATGATGACGAAGTCGAAAGGGCAGTATACGAAGATCGTATGGATACTGGCCCGGAACGGAAACAAGTGCGTCGGACCCGAAAGACACCGCCACGAACGGACCAAGGAAAGAAGGCCGCACCTAAAGAAGTACTTGGTTCGATGGACTCTCCAAGTGGGGGAGGTGTTGAGTAGTGACAATCGAATGTCATACTTGGCGCTGGGTCCCGACACGATCACCCTGAGGCGATGCTCAGCCTGAGTATCATTAGGGCAATGTCGATTGCAAGGCGGCAATTCGACGTGTGTTTCGTAATACGATTATTGTTATTGTTTGTTACGTGATTTACGTGTTGTAAATACAAGGTTTAATTACCCAAGTTTGAGGTACTCGCTAAACCAACCCATTGTGTCGCTCATCGCCGAGGACACAACAATAACGTTGATCTATTCGTCTGAGGATGCCCTACGGAGCCAATTTGAAGGACAACTGGCGAGAGTAGTACGAATGATGGCCGAGCTGGTATCTTGGTTCTGGTAGATGGCAGAATCATATGCTTTTTAGGCTCTATTATCCCAATCATGTGCTTATGCGGTCTTTCCAAACACCCAAACCCAAATCGACACTGCCGTTGCAGACGCGCACCAAATGCTCGAAGAAACGACATTGTTTTTAAAGCTGACGATTCAGAGAACACTCGTACGTTTTTTTACGTTGCCAAGCGTAATGTTCACAAGGTTTTCAGGCAAGCGCATGGCCATCTGAGGGCATTGCAGCTACAAAAAGGGTTTTCGGGGTAGCGCAGATTTCGGCTAGTGATTACCAGATGGTGGTTAGCGTGGTCAGACAGGAATTTGAAGATCGAGGACCCCGCGGGTATGCGTTGGTTTCAAGCCGACAAAATTAAGTGTATTTTGCAGGTACGCTCACCAAATCGTTGTGTCCGAGTACCATTTCACTCCCGACTGGTGGGATAGTCTGACGACAGGAGACTACTACGCGTCGATTTTAAACTTCAACGGGATGGACATTCACCTATTCAGAGCCGCTGACAGACAGTACTCTCGCGCGATGGACGCGAACGATATGTTCGTCAAGTCAAATGAGTCGATTTACAAATATCTGGAGTAAGTTGCTTTGGTTCGCTGTTGAGAATCTCCTTGGTATAAGTTGCACGTCAAGTCATTCGCATTGACTCAGAAATGTTTTAAACGAGCTCCTTATTCAACTGGCCTTATTTAGGTTAAAGCAAGAGGTGGAGAGCACAAAAGGGATGCTGAGCGACATTCGTGCCCTGGGTCTTCCTGATATGATCGACGAAGATGCAGCATTCCACTCGGCCCTTCTGCTGAGAGGAAGGTCGTGGTTTGCCGAGGATGCACGTATCAAAGCGCAGCACATGCTGCTGTCGTACAGCGGACTGCCTTACAGCAGAGTCGTCGACTTTTTCGTGGACCCAGTGCTCGGAGACGCGGTGGCATTCAGAGTTTATTTCTTTTTGTAGCCATGTTTAGTTGTCGCGACTGCGACTCTTTTTTTCTCGTGATGTTTTGTATTCTTATGCGGCTCTCTTCGTTTGTAATGCTTTTGTGAGCGAATGAATTTATTGTTTACAGAAAGCATATGTAAAGAGACATTTTACAATAGGATGTTATGGGAGAAGGCACGATGGGAAAGGGAGAGATGGAAAACAGATGATACAGGTGGGATCAGATACATCTGACACTCCCGGGGAAAGGAAGGCGAAGAGTCAACATCGGGCGACTCTCTTAATCAGGCACGAAACGACCAGGAGGAGGAGGACGAGCGAGATAGCTCTGGATGGCCTTCGCGATGGTTCTTCGTGGCTGTGGAAGAGGTGCGTCATCTGCGCGGTAACCAGGTTGGCCGCGGAGCGTTCGTGGACGTCGAGGATAAAGAGGTGAGTGGTCATAGATTGTCCCGGGAGGTAAATTGGATTCTTCTCATCCTCGGGGACATCTTTGACGTCTGAGACGTGAGAATGCTTTGCACTTTGAGAAACGGCTGGTCTGTCGATTTTCGTTCTTTTCTCGTCTGTTCATCAAAAGTCGCTATTTGCAAAAGACTTTGGAACGTGCAAAATGCTAATGCAAATGTCGTCGTACCTCGGAGCCATCGCAAATCTGCTTATGATCAACCAGCATCTCTGGCATATGGAATCCGCTGATGTCGCCGATGAGTCGGACGGTTTTCTTTTTGATTTCAAACTCATGAATTAGAAGAAAACAACAATAATTTATTAATAAGTGAATTACGAATCATATAGTTATAAGATCATCGGCATTTGCGAGAGAAAAAACAGTGTTGAGATCAAATGAAAGTCCTACGGTAACCCTGAGAATCATCTCTTGAAAGTCGAGTTCGGCGTTTTATATCGTTTTGCACTGTACGTGTAGTAAGCGCCTTCAACGTCGTTGTCCCCGAACGCCTCACAAGGCGATTCGTAGTTCTTGCGGAGCGTCCCACTCGGAGACGACAACGCGTAGTGCTGCGAGTCGAGCAAAAGCGCTCTTTGTGGAGAACTGAGGATGTGCGCAGCGGCGAGAGGAACTGATCGAGGGTCCTGTAACGATGGAGGAATGACATCAGGCATCCAGAGCGAATGCTGAGCGATGTGGTGTTGTGAATTGTTGTCCGACGAATCAATCGAAACTAAACGGAATGGCATAAACGTAATAAACAACCCTCGCCTACCGTCTTGGACAAGAAGTCTGTAGGAGAGGCGTGTGGCAGTGATACGCGCTCTCGTCGAGGTCTGGTTTGGCTGAGTCTTCAACCCAAAGTTCGACATGCTTACTCTGAAACGTGGAAACAGTGTGCTGATCGCGGATTTCTCCTCTTACACGATGAACATTAATGGTCTCCGTAAAGTATGTCGACCATAAGAAGATTGTGATTGCTGTGAACATGAGCACCAGATTGATTACAACTTCGAGGAGTGGCTCGTGGAAGAATTTGAAGCTCATTCCAAATCCTAACAGATTGAAAGCGCAGAACAGAGCCATAAGGATCCATTGCATAAAGATCGATCTGGCGATGTACGCTTTAGGCGCGTGGATATCAGTGAGCGCGACCATAAGTGACGTCGCAGATGAGTAGAAAGATATCTAAATACGCAATTATTCGCCCATTCCGTATTTATTTCGCCGCAAACCAGCATGAAGATAGCCACAGGCCCAACGAAGAGTAAGAAGTAGAGTTCTTTTGGAGAAATTGAGCAGGAATCAGTCAACATGAACGCGGAAATTGTTACTCCGATAGGAATTATTAGACCAACAAACAAGTCGAACGCGATTCCGAACCTGAAAAGACAATTCTGACACTAACAATCCTGAATAGTGCAATTACCCGGACCGTTTCTGGTGGTAGTGACAGGTCTTAGCAATTATTTTGTACACCGACCATGAATAGAGGAAAGTCCACGCAAACAGCGTTGAAGAGCAAAAACTAATCACTGCGTTGCGGGCAGGACAAAAAATCTAACCAAATATTGACATTGAAATGAACTTAAATTGGAAACAGACCTTGAGCTCCACGTGGGTAGAAAAGATAACAACGGTTGCGTTCAAGATGAAAGACATAATCACACAAAGCCTTGAGACTTTTGTATCCAGTGCTGTTTTGAATACGGTAGTGATGAACGATATAATGCACAAGAATAGCGCAAATATGCCGCTCGCCTGAGCAAAGTACGGTATTCGATAAACCGAGGAGAGCTTAGGCTGAAGTATTTACGCTGTAGATCCCATCAACAGAAAACTCGCAGATCGCATGAGAATCGTTCAAACCGACGAGTTCGCGTTCTCCACATTCCATTTTGGCGGTTCCGAGTGAGATAGAATCGCACATTCTTGGTACGACCAGCTGTTACGATCACCCAATGAGAAAAACAACATTGACAGGCAGAGCTGATCCAAAGACTCCGACGAGGTCCGCAGTTGTTCGACTGTACGATAAAGTAGAAAACCGGAGAGTTGTTAGTCGCGGACTCTAACGGTATTCTAAGTTGGCTCTTGTGCGCCCGTGACAAACGTTGGGAG
>MQUG01004650.1:0-11398 GCA_007213375.1 Steinernema feltiae | reverse complement strand
AATTCATACAATTGTCTACGTGTCGTGCCTTTCAAAGCGTATCCCCGTTTTAAAATCAAAATCGGAGGAAGACAAACAATTGTGAGTTTTTTTTAATAAAATTTAAAAGATGTTAATGAATAAATATTCATATAAACCGCCGTCGCAAAATGAATTTAAACATTTAACATAATTTTAACATTTAAGAGCTGTTATGGCGGAGGATGTGGGGGATCCAAAATCTTTCTTCTGAAATCGTCTTCCGGGCCATGATTTTTAAAATATTCCACATGAAATAACACACGTTCAACTATTGTCACTTTTGCCTTTGAAAATCTTGTTTATTTATTTATTATGACATTATTGACATTACACAGACATTATTGTAGGTATCAGGTTATGGGGCATAGAAGAGGGTCAGAGAAGGTGTGTAGGGAGGGTTATCTTACGTTTACAATAAATTGTTCGATATGTCGCAAAATAATAAAAAAGTTACATTAGCTGAATGTACATTTCAAGGCGAAGGACACATCATTGGATGCGTAGAGATGAATGGACTGTCGCAAAATGAATCTAATTTTTTTATGAAGAGTGTGTTTAACATTGAAGAGCTGATAGCTGGAGCGCAAAAAATCTTGAAATTTTGGAAATCTTCCATTAAAAAGATAAAAAAAACACGGCAGATCAACCACTTTTTATTTGCATTTTTTATATTTATTATTTATTTGCAAAATTTAAAATGAAAATTTGCAAATGAAAAATAGTGTTTGGCAGCGCGAAGCCTTTTCAAGAAAGAAGAACAATCTTTCCGCATTTCTCAGACTGTTTCTGGCCTTGATTTAAAAGGGTTAAAATTACCTCTCCAAAAATTCAACAAATTTTAAATAATGTAATAAATAAATAAAAAAAAATTAACGATTTGAACTTTCCTGAACTTTTATTAAATCCTGTCGGTCGGAAACGGAGGAAACGAGTTGCAGAAAATCAAAATTGTAGAAATTGAGTGTTTAGAAGGTCTTCATTGCACCTTCTAGAACATTGGCATGCAAAAGTGACAAAAAAGTGACATGTCTTTTTTATATTTAAAAATAGCTTGCAACTCATTTTGTGCTATTTAGTACGAACGAACGAACGAACGAAAGACTCATAGTGAATTGAAGAAGAAGAGACAAAAATTAAAAAATCTTCTTCTGATTTGAATAAAGTGATGTATTGTATTATAATTAATAATATTCCTTGAAAAAATCGTCCGCGTTGTATCAAGCCTGTTACGCAAAAAGAAAAAAGAAACATTACAAATAAAAAAGAACCGTTAATTGAAAAAATATTTTAACCTGCCTGCAGGGTTAATATCTGGCTGCCAAAAATAAAGAAATAAAACGAAATAACTGCGCATGGCTAAACACAAAGTGCGTGCGTGATTTCTAGCAAACTATCTGCAACTGCGATTGGAAAACCGCAAAATAATATTAATTTTAAATTGGCAGGCGAAATGCAATCAAAGAAGCACGAATAAAGCAATTGAAAGCGATTATCAACTGCAAAAATCCTCAATTCTTGTAAAACCGACTCGACAAAGGTAATCAATAAAATCTTATGATTTTTATGAAGACAAACCATGTTTTAAACATTCAAAAGGTCCAAAGGACCTTTCTTCTGAAATCTTGTTTCCGTTCCTGATTTTTTTCTTCGTATTTTTCCTTTCACTTTTGGACACACAAACAAACGTCCAAAAAATTTAACAATGATTTTTTTAAAGAGAATAAAGTTTATATTCAATTTTCAGTCAAAAATGAATCAAATTTTTATGAAAAAGTGTGTTTGACATTTGACATTTGACAGTGTTTGATGTTTGACAACGCAAAAAAATATCGTAAAAACGACGCAAAAAATGTTGTTTTCGGTCCTGAAATTTTGGAAATGTTCACATCCAAAAACACGGCAGACCATTTTTTGTTTATTTGAGATGAATCGTCGAGTTCCGCAACTATCAAAATGAATAGAAAGAAGAATAGTGTTTAACGGTGAAAAGCATTTGCGAGAAAGAAGAACAATCTTTCCGCATTTCTGAAGCTGTTTTTAAAAGATTTAAAAGAGCTTATGTCCCCAAAAAATTCAACAATGATTTTTAAATAAAAGCAAAAAATAATTATAAGGCGAAATTCAATCAAATAGGGACGAAAGGAAGAATCGTTAAACCAAAAAAAAAAGGATATTGAAAAAAGTGTGTTTAACATTTCAGAGCGGAGGTTTGGGGGGCAAAAAAATTCACGAATACCTGATTCCGGTCCTGAATTTAATGTTCCACATCCACAAACACTTTTTATTTGTTCAAGATGAATCGTTGGAAGTCAAAGTTCGTTCGTTCGCACGTTCGTCAATCGTGCGAAGCGACCGTCAAAAAATGAATCGAATGAAAATGCATTTGCGAGAAGAAAGAACTTTTCTTTTTGCGAAACAATGCGAAAAAAATTTCCGCATTTCTCAATTTTATTTTAAAAAAGTTAAAAAAGCCTATGTTCCCAAAAATTCAACAGCAAAAAATAAATTTTAAATTATCAGGCGAAATTTAATCAAATAGGAACGAAAAGAAGGCAAAAAAACCAAAAAAAAGATCTCTTCACAAACATTGGTTGGCAAATTAGAACATAAAATTTCGTTTAAAAAATAAAACGGAACTTTAAAGCTGTATGTAAAATGTGAAAAATGATAAAACCGGGGCTGACTTTTACCGGAAAGTCGGAAGGAGGAAAGGGCGCAATCCAAAAATTTTATCAGAAGACTCGATTCAAAAAATTCATTTTTGTAACATTCAAATCTTTAAAACTAGAGAGGTCTTCACCACAATTGCATGAAAATTACATTAAAAACACTAACATCACTTGGTTGATGAAGTCGAATAGCAAAAAAACTTAAACTAAACTAAAAAACTAAAAAAAAGTTTGCAAAAATTAAAATGTTCCGTTCTAAATGAATTTTCAAGTTACAAGTTAAATCAGTTTTTCGAAATAAAACTGTTTCATTTATTTTTTAAATCAATTTAAAGAGAATCAAAGAAACTGTTTCAAAGTTCAAGTACGGGATCCTCAAAATACGAGAATCTAGGTTCTTCTGGAGGAATTTTATTCGTTTAAAAATTGAACAACTAACCTTTATACCATAACGAATCAAAAACTGTGTGCTCAGTGCTTTATTATGAAAAAAACTTGGTCGATTTTTTTAAATGTTAAATTTATAACAGTTTTTAAAGTTTATTATCCCTTAAAGCAAATCAATAAACTCTTTGAACTTTGAAAAACTTGAACCTGAAATGTATTAGCCTAGTCACACTATCACTGTTTTTGTTTTTTTAAAGCATTGAATTTTAACACGTGCTTATGTTACATCAGGTTGTATTCATATGTTCTCTGAGAAACCAATTGCAAAAAATTTAGTAAAAAAAATTATATTTTCACAATATAAATTATGAAAGTACAAAGCTACAAATTGTGAGGTTATAAGCTCAAAAATAAGATTCTAACAAATAGTACTAAACAAAGGAATCGAATTAAACCCTATGACTCTTTTTACAGCCACGGGATGAATTGTTCGATGAATAGAAACGAATGGATTGTTTCAAAAATGAATAAAAATTTTCATAATTTAGAGTGGATAAAAATCAAATTAATGAAATATTTAAAAAATAATAATAATTACTTTTATTAAAAATTTGTAAATTAATGATGGACTTTCGCAAAACAGCGAGTTGCACTCTAATAGCCTATAGATGGTTGTATCAGGTCTTCACAAGCAGCTAGGGAAGAATTGCAAAAATTAACCAAACTCCTTTTGTTTTGAAAATTGATTTATGGGCGGATTTATTTACGTTTGTATTTACCTGTAAATACCTGTTTTTTTAATTTTTTTAAAACTTTTAAATTTTTTTGTTTTGAGAGCTGGTCGCTGATGATGGAAACAAAAATACATGATTATATTTAAGTACGAAAAAGCACGAAAATTTACATCAACTAATAAAAAAGACCGCTTGGAATAAACTTGGAATCTTTGGGGTTTCGGCTAAAAAACAAGAATTTGTGACGACGTTAGGCAGCTTGCTTGACCAATAATCAAATTTTATTCGAGTTTTATTTAGATTTTAAAAAATCGCTTTGCCGTAATTTAAAAAAATTTTGTAATTGAATTCAACTTGACTTGTTTAATTTAAATTTGCATTTAATTTATTTTGGATTTATTTTATTTAAACTTTAAATTTAAATAAATAACTACTCTGAAATAGTTTTGGATGTGACTAGTTATGCTCAAAAAGGAATGGCCGTGTTTATTACTTTATCCTAACATTACTCACTAAATGCTACAGAAAAAAACCATAAGAAAACTGTAGGCAAGTATTGAAAGTACTGAAATCCACTTTACTTATTTTAGTTAATACTTAAATTCCTTCACTTTCATGGGCGCCTGAACAATGATACTTTGGGCATATTTGTTTTGTTCGAACAACGTTTTTTTTGGTCTACAAAATCCCATTTCGCCAAACTTTAAGAATGGACAAAAAACAAAAAAAATAGTGGATTGTTTAAGCACTGATTATACCACTCTATCCCAGCTTTGAGATCCCAGGTTGGGATTATGGTGACAAAAAAGAATGAAGCATGAAATTTGTTTAAATTTAAATCATGAATCAATTTAAATCAATTTAAATACTGCCTAAGCTACATAAGCAATTAAACGAAAACAGCTCGGAATCAATTATTCCATAGATTGGCTCCATTCAAATTCAAAAATTTGTAATTTTTTGTGTTCAGTTTTAAAATGGATCAAAATTAAAAAAGATGACATTAAGTGAATGTAGTGAATTGTTTAATCATTAAACCAATTAAACCTAAAAATTAAGTTTAAACATTAAACCAAAGCAATTTGTTCTACTGAGAAACGGGGCCCTTGACAAAAATTCATAAAATTGTCTAAGCGTTTTTTTGTTTCAAAAATCAGAAAAAGATCCGAAGAAAACAAAAAAATCCTGAGTTTATTTTAATCAAATTTGATGTTATTTTAATTTTAAGATGTTAATGAATATTTCCTATTCATATCGCCAAGGGTGCAAAACAAACCTGAAAATTCATTTTTTTTTTCAGATTTTTTAAAATCCGTCGTTCAAAAATGAATTAATCTTTAAAAATGACAAATAATGTTTAGCATTAAAGAGTTGTTATAGCGGGAATGGAGGGATCTTTCTTCTGAAATCGTCTTTCCGGTCCTGCTCTAAAAAAATAGTTCACCAAACATCTTCCTCCGATGCGCTTTATTCCTCGCGCGGTTCCTCTTTTGATGGCGGAGACGATGGCAAATATTCAGAAATCGTCTATCCGGTCCTGATTTTTAAAAATATTTCACATTAAATAACGACCGCTTAATACTGAATGAACTTTTGATGAATCACATTTTGCCTTTGCAAACTCAGCCCAGAAATAGAATTTAAATTGACAAATGAGTATCTTATTTTTATATCTTATTTATTATAAAATATCTTATTTTTTAATTGCTGGATGGGCGTAACAGTGACAAAAAGCTGTAAAAAAAGTTAATTTTAGATTTTCAGGCGAAATGCAATCTGTTCAACGAAAAAAACGAATTAATTTTAAAAAATTTTACGACGTTCTTTTCCATCTTTATGCGTTTTTAAGCGTTAAAGATAAACTGCTCGATGGTTAGAGAGATGAATGGATTGTCGCAAAATGAATCTAATTTTTATGAAAAAGCTTTTTTAGACATTTAAGAGCGGAGGGCCGGTGCGCAAAAAACTTTCCCGAAATCCTGTTTTGCGGTCCTGTAGTTTTGGAAATGTTACATAAAAACCACTTTTTATTTGCGTAAAGATGAAGCGTTTAACGGATGAGGATGAGTGGGCGAAAAATGATTCGGATGAAAAATCATTTGGGTGCGCAAAGTGTTTACGTGTTTTCAAAAAATCTTCCTTCTGAAATCGTGTTTGCGGTCATGATTTTTTAAAAATATGAAAATAGTGTATTTTGTATTTTTCCTTTCACTTTTGGACACACAAACAAACGTCCAAAATATTTAACAATGATTTTTTATAATAGAATAAAGTTTTCAGAGGAAACACGATCAAAGCTGAACGAAAAAACGACCAATGAAAGTAACAAATAAAATCGTACGATGTCACGTAACGTACATTTTAAAGCGTTAGAGATAAAGTGCGCGATGTGTAGAGAAGAATGGAACGTATCTCAAAAATGAATCAAATTTTTTATGAAAAAGTGTGTTTGACATATGATTTTTTAAACATATTAAAAATAGTATATTTCTTATTTTTCCTGGCACTTTTAGACACGTTCCACATCAAAAAACACGGCAGACCATTTTTTTATGATTCGGCGAAAAATTATTCGGATGAAAAATAAACAGGGCAAAGCCTTTTCGAGAAAAAATAATTTTTTCCGCATTTCTCAGGGTGTTTTCTGGCCTGGATTTGAAAGAAAAGGTCGCTACTGAACTATTTATTGATAGATTGCACTTTGGTTTCTTGTTCACGCTATTTGATTGCTATTTGATTCGTTGCTATTTGATGTTTGGATTGCCTTCAAAAATGCAATGATTTTTAAATAATTAAGTTTAATAATTTTAAATTATAGCTTTTCCTAACTTTTGATTCTTTTTTTTGACATTTAAAAAATTGCTTGCAACTCATTTTGTGCTATTTAATAAGCTATTTTTACACGAAACACACCATTCAACTCCGTTTGTTGCTATTTGATGAACATATAACAGTTCAATTCATTCAAAAATGTTAACAATGATTTTTAAATAATTAAATTTAATAAATTTTAAATTTTAAAGAACGCAATCAAAGAGGAACGAAAAGAACGACATTGTTAGAGCCAAACATTCGGTCAATCGGGTTATTTAGCTTTCTGTCCGTATTGCTACGCCGCATACCAAAAATCCTTGAAAAATTCCAAGAAAAGTTTCCCGCTAAGCCTAATACTCACAGCGCAAATAAACGATCGAAGTCGTTGGACGAATATCGATGAGTTCATCTTCAAAATTTTGGATATTCGAAAACGCAATTTCCCAAAACCTTTTTTAACTTTTAAGAAAAAGCATAGTTCGTAGGTAGAGGAAACCAAGTTAAGCTATCAAAAATGTAGAAATTGAGTATTTAGACGGTTTTTATAGCACCTTCTAGGGAAGCTATTAATTCATCTTTGCAAAAATGACAAAATCTCAACTTGAAATGCGTTTTTTGATATTTAAAAAATAGTTTCTAACCCATTTTGTGCTATTTAGTAAGCAGAACAAACAGACCACAATCAAAACATGTTTGCAAGTCAAACAAAAATAAAATTACCACAATTCGAATAATTTTGTTTAACATACTTTAATCATTTTTTTGTTAAAGCATACGCGTAATAGTGAAATTAACAGGCGAGTAACAAGAATAAAAAATCAAAAATTCCCAGATTTGATGATGAAAACGAGAAAAATCACAGCACTTTTCTTATAACACCTGTAAGGTATTTAAAAAAATTGCCGCGCACCGACACTTAATTTAACTTAGATTTACTTCCCTCTTAGTCTATATTAGGACAATGACAACTAAGAAGCAGAACGTTTGTTTCAATCGAGTCCAAGTGCTTAAAGCTCCAACAAATTGGGACGCAGTCCTTGTAGTGGACTACAAACAGCTCTTCTAAATTAAGTATTCTTTACAAATTTTTTGACTGTCCTCAGCCCTCTCGGTCCTCCTACGATGAACAAAATTCCAGCGCCCAATTGCCACCCGAAGAAGAAAAAGAAGAACTTGCAATGCAATGCAATGCAAAAAATTAATGAATTTAAAAATTTTGCATCGCGTTAAATGAAATGTGTGTTCAAAAAATCCGAAAATTGTTGTCAATGAATCGCTACACAAAAAATGTTTTTAAAAAAATTTTTTTTTTTTAATTTTTTTAAAATGTTACCTAAACTGCAATGTGAAAAATTTAATGATACCACAAAACAAAATGCAAATGAAAAACGTTCCTGAAAAATTTGTTTAATTTTCTTTTATCATTTTTTTGTGAACATAGGGCAGAAATAAAGAATTTAATTAAAGTCAAATTAACTGGCGAGTAGCTGGCGAATAAGAATAAGTCTTTTTTCCTAAACAGAAATGATACTCAAATTTCCTTTATCTATTTTGTTTTCAGTCAGAACTTCAAAGTTTTAGCCTATGCTTTTCACTTCACTTTGTGGGTTTATTCAAAATATTTCTAAAAAATGCTGAAAATTTTGACCAATGTGGTCCAATGGCCAATTCAAAAATAATTTTATTCTTATTTTATTTCTAACAAAAGTCTTTAATGGATTTGATTTGATTTGATGAATTAAAATAGATTTTTACGTTCGTTAGGAAAAGTTTGGAATCATCGTTGAAAACTCTTTGGGAGTATCGGAGATAGAGCGCTCTATACCCCCCTGTGCTCACTGATGTGATGCATTGAAGAATGGCGGTCTCTCTGTGAATCTTTATTTGGTATTTAACCAGAAAAAGTAAAATAAATGAAAAATCTTCGCAAGAAAATAATCAAAACACAATAAACCAAGAATCAAAAGAACCAAAAGTAAAAAAACCCCATCATCATTGTGCATCATGCACTATTGCAGCTCAAATTTGAACAAATTTTATAAATTTTGAAATTAAAAATGAATTTTATGTGTTTGCTATTTAAAGTTGTGTAAACAAAAATGAGAAAACTTCATTTCCTGCCCGTTGAAAGACTTTTGTAATTGTTTCAAAAAATTCCACAAATTTAACCATTGTTGAACACTCCTTTTCCGGATTCCACAATCTACGATGCAAATAATTAGGAGAATTAGGAGATTAGGAGATTAGGAGACTATTAGGAGACTTCAATTCAATCAAATTCCAAGAATTATTGTCTGTTTTAAACTTTTAAAAGTGAACAGTTCGAAGTTCAAGACTTCGAGACGCAAAAATTTAACAATGGCTACATCTGCCTATAAAAGAACCAAGATTCATAACAAGTTTCTAGTCTTCAAAAAAGTTTAAAATGTTAACATTCTGAACGCGGGGTCTTGGTACATGTTCCAAAAATTTCACATTGATAATTTTAAAACAAATTTATCACGTTTATTGATTGAATTTATTGCAAATTAAATATACATTAATTAGGAACGAATCAGTTCAAAAAAATGCAAATTTGTTAAATTTCCTGACATCGGGGACAAAAAAGAACAAATTTCTCCCAAAAACGTTTGAGCAATCCCTCAGATTCAGTACTCAATCGTTGTAATCGTTATAGTTATAGTTATGTTAAAATCGTTGTAGTTATGTCTTGTTTCGGCTAGATCCAAAAAAGAGAAGCCAGGAAAATGAAGAAAAATTAAAATAAAGTATCCACACAGGAGAAAATAATTTAATTTTAAGTTAATTTTACATTTTATTCAAGTTAGTACAGTAAATTTCAAAAATTAAAAATTTAACCCTTTTCTGATCTTTTTCTGATTTTTGTACACTACAGAGGCTTACCACAAAACCACAAATTTTAAAATTTAACTTGAGCGCTTGAGCTTAAAATTGAGTTTAAATTAAAAAAAAACATTCGTTTCTTGGCAAATGGTTGTTAGATGATCATCAAGAATTGATTTAGCGTGCTAATGGAGATGCATGACGCGTTCAAAAATAACTTTAACAATTTCCTTGAATAATTACCTTCTTTGCGAAGTTTGTTCGGAACAAAAAAAACTTTAAAAAAATAATTTTATTAAAGTTTCGTTTATTACCCCAGGTATTTTACATTTTACAGCGATATTTTACTCTGTAGTGAACAAATAAAATAAAAATAAAAATGGGTTTTTTCAAAAATTCACGTTTGACTGAGAATTGGAGCAACTACTTTCAAAAAATTAAAATTCAGTCCCTCCGGCTTTCTTTATCTTCAAAAATTAATGTACTTGGTTTTTTTAATTCTTTTAAAAAAGTGATTTTAAGGGGAAATTTTATTTTATTTTATTTTAAATATTTAAAATGAAAAGTCTGTTTATTACTTCAGGTATTATTTCAGGTGAACTGAAAATATGCTATTTTGCAATTATTAAAGTTGAAAAATAGAAACTGCAAAAAATATTTTACTTGTGTTTTGTCGTCCTTTTTTAAATTTGCTTATTCCTCAGCAAAAAGTTTGGAGGTATGGGGAATCGAACCCCAGAAAACTGTCTTTTATCCGTAAAAAATTCGTACCCGAGGAAGGCAAAAAAAAAAATGCTATGCGTCTTTTAGGAGACTTTAATTGTATGTCTCCTTAGAAGACCGCAAAAATTGTGAAAAATATGAAAAAATCCAAGTATGTTTTCATAGAATGTGTTGTATTTTTGTTTTTTAAACTTGTGGGTTCTAAACTTCTTCTCAAAAAATTCAAAGGATTACAAAATCATTGAGAAACCGTGAGTTACAGAGATTTGATCGTTCTCTTCGTTTTCTTCTTCATTGAAATTTATGTTTCTAACCCAGTTTCTTACAGAAATCTGTACAAAAAAATGGAAGAAAAAATTTTTATTTTCGATTGGACTTCGATGGAAAACTCAAAAATGCTACTTCCGCTGGTTAATTTGTTTTCAGAACATCTTCTGCCATTTGCAAGGCACAACTCAAGTGCATTATTTTAAATATTTTAAATGCTGACGACCAAGGAGCAAAAATTCGTTGTTACTTTCCGATCTTTGCAGATCATAAATAAACGTGGTTGCTTGCGTTAAGAATTAAAAAAAAAATTCTTTAATTCCTTAGCAATCTTAAAAGTGAGTTAAAGAGAATTGATCGGTTTCTTCATTTAACTGGCCTATTTATCAGTTTTTTTAATCCATTTAGCACTTTCATGTCCATTTTATCGCTTTGATTAACTAAGCAAATGCTCTGATAAATAACAGAAAAACTGGCGCAAAAGAATTGCTACTTGCTTCTTAAAATGCTACTACGATGCAAAAATGCTACTACTACTTTCAGGCTATCTTTAGGCCATTTCATTTAAAGGCATAAACTCAAATTAATTAATTAAATTAATTAAATCTTCTAAAAAGTGTGAAAAGTGACATGAATTTAATGCATAATTTAAAATGGTAACGATCAGCCACCATGCATTAGGGACAAAAATTCGTTGTTTCTTTTTCGTTGATCTGCATTAAATTACAATAAAATTAAAATTATTATTGTTATTTTTATCTTTTTCTGGTGAA
Organism: Steinernema feltiae; assembly: GCA_007213375.1. NCBI lineage: Eukaryota > Metazoa > Nematoda > Chromadorea > Rhabditida > Steinernematidae > Steinernema > Steinernema feltiae. The sequence goes on along the minus strand of MQUG01004650.1, from coordinate 166 downwards.
TCTTAAATTTGAATCTTAAATAAAAAATTAATTTAATTGATTTTTTACAAAATATCTGGTAGAGTTGAGTATCAAAGCACTCAAAAAATTCAAGTTCGTCATATTACAAATGAACAAAGTATGGTGTCATTTCCATTCTCAGTTGTTATTTGTTATTTACAATACA
>MQUG01004649.1:0-10972 GCA_007213375.1 Steinernema feltiae | reverse complement strand
TCAAATTCTAAGCACAATCACATGACTGACTCATCATTCAGCAATCCGCAAATCAATCGATCGATTCAACGCGCAAAAAACTCACCAAATTGTCGGTAATCGTAGGCGCGGCCATCGTCGTTCCGTTCACCTCTCCTCGTCTTCTTCGAATCGACCGCCGTGTGGTGCGCGCACAAAGTCCCAAACTCTCCGTTGCTCGTTCTCGTCGCTCCTCTCCTCAAAATGTCGATTCGTGTGCACGCGCGCGGACCGCCTTGTTGCTGTTGCGCTCGGTGGCTAGAAGGAACGATTTTCGATTTGTCGACGACTCGCCGCGCGCGCGCAAAGACCAAATCTTTTGCACAAACAAATTCCTCCAGGCGACTCTCGACCTCATTCGCTATCTATCCAGCCACAGCCGGCCACAGACAGCCGCTTACAGACAGAAGTCTATGTAAATAGGCGGAAATACCAGTTGCTATACAGCAGAGGAGGGTGATGACCACACACGGAGGCCTGACTGGCACTGAGCGAGAGAGGAATGAGTGTACAGTCGCTCGCTGCTGGCCGCCGCTGATCGCCAAAACGGGGGTGACATTGACGCGTGCGTGTGTGCAGCCCTAACGATGGCGGCGACGGAGGTGGAGGTGAGTCACACGCGACGATCGCGGACTCAGAAGGAGAAGAAGACAAGTTGGACGTTTGATCTTTGGATCAATCTGGTCGCAATTAGGCGCTGGCGATTACGTGGGCAGGACGACGGACGCTGGGTGCGAGCGATCGCTTCGTTTTTGTGGGAAACGCGCGCACGGTCAGTTTCTTTCCAACTGCGCGTTGTCGTCTGATGGTGGAATGTAGTCGTTGGCGGCGCGGTTTAGTCACGTTTTCTTGATTTTCTAGTTTTGTACTCGCTGCTCTGCGATTTGAATATTTTGTGTGAGCAAAAGTGACTCAAAATGGATCAAATTCGTGTTTACGGACCTTACTATGGAGGCTAAATTGTCAAAATAGGCTGATTTTGTCCTGTTTGAGCTAAAGTCTTGGATACCTGATCGGATGGGACTCAAACCACGGCGCGATCGCCAAAATTCAGTGCGTTTAACAGTGATTTCTGAGTTTTTGGCCCAAGTGAGCTAACAGGTATGGACTAGAGAAATGTACGAACTATTGTTAGTAGGCCGGGTTTGCTGAAGCTTCACTCTAGTCATAGTTTAGTCATTTCTTGACTTTTCAGGCTTCATAGGGCGTCGGTCCGTCTTTATACGTCGTAAACTACATTTGCTCTAATTTTTTGAACTCAAAAGAACCTTGTTGACCTGTAGATGGTGGGCTTTGATGTGACTGACAGGAGATGCCTCCAGCACTCATGAAAATGTCAGCCGGACTCTGATTTGTTGATGCCGGCGCGATGACGAAATCAGGGATTCGATAGCATCACAGTCTGTCTGCTTGTCTCATACAAAAACCGCAATAACTGCAAAATCTAACTCAATAATGATTAGGCTTGAACGTCTATTTGCTGTTTGCGTTGATCAAGCCACTTGGCAGAGGTCAACGCCCTTGGTATCGGCATTGCATTCAATTCCATGATTCACAAACATTGTGTTTGTCACTGCGATAATCGAGACCAATGCCAGGAGAATGGAACTACGGATTATTCAGAGAATCATTCAATAGACGTCCCGAACGCTGGGGCTGTTGGTGTCAAATTGCATACTCCATCCGTTTGTTGATTTGTACTCCTATTTTTGGTCTTTAACGTGGCGTGATCGGTTAGATTCATTTCATAATTTGCCACTTTTATGATTGATCACGTGGGAATGGTGTTAGTTTAATGGATTAGGTACGCATATGACCACATTTGAGGTCATTTAAACGTGAAAGTTCCATTCTCTAGTTTTGATGATCAGTTCAACTGATATCGATTGGTATTTAGTGATGTTTGGTCTTGAAAATCTGACTCTGCTTGCTTGTGCCTCACTTGGAGCTTTGGTAATGATGCTCCCTTACGGTGTAGTCGGAACACAACAGACCAATCGATCGACCTATGATGTTACGACCTCGGTCCGTATCAGACATTGTGACCTGCCGTCACTGTGTCTGCGCTCGATTGGGTTCTGATTGGAAGAACGCTTTCCGGAGAGCTGAAATCTTTAATTTGCAAGATTGTTCAAGCATTTCTGAGCTTTTAAGCTGGAATTTGGCTTGATTGCTGACCGTAGGTTTTATGCAGCCCTGAAGAGTTGATTCATTGGAGCTAAACTCCGCCTATCGATCGCTTTCCTCTGACGCGGCGATTTTTGACTTTTTGATCGGAAAGAAGGCGGATTTCTCTTGTTTGCGCTTTGCTCTAATCATCGTCTATCCGCCACAGTGTACGCCTATCGCTCGTAATTATTCAAAACAAGCAACGAACAACCATTATGCCTGCGCCACAGCTGATCCCCAACCAGCGCAACGTGTATCGATCGAATCGCCGCGCAGTGTTTATTCCATTCTATTTCTTGTTCTCTGTTCTGTGCAAAGCCTCTTTTAAGTCTGTACGTCTCAGTATTGACGTCATGGCTTGCTTACTGGAATTAATCTATATTTCACAATATTTGAAGTTGTTTGTTGTGTTAGCCCGATTTGGAAACTGTACTCCCTTCGTATTGTTATTGAAATTTGTCATTATACACTGCACGGTATTGCGGACTCTCTCTTCTCGGACTTTAAATCTGATAATCTCGCATATGGAAAACAAGCTTTGATTAATTAGCTTACTTAGCTTGCTTGCTTGCTGACTGACCTATTATCATCTCATGTTTTGTCTGGTTTGGAGTCGCTTGTTGGCTCGAAAGTCAGCGATATTTCGTGGCTTGCTTTTTAAATCAAATCAGAGATGAATCAGTAATTTCATTGAATCAAAGTGTTGCATCGTCGACAGAAAATCGACAGCGCTCTAATCAAATCAAAACAAGGAAGCACCAGAAGATTGCTCGTCCTCTAGTTGCACTTTCTGACTGTTGCTTGTGCTGCAAATGGCGTTTCTGGACGGTCAAAAGGATAAAATCTAGGATATTTGACCAAAAATCGTATGTTGTTTCAAGTGAACGCAAAACATCAATCCGGCTAGTTACTGTAGCTACACAGATTTAATTAAATTAGTTGATTTGATTCAAAAGGAGACAAATTCCAGGTATTCTGGCATCTTGACTGTAAGCATCCAGTTAAAATCCGATGCTTCGTGATCAGGTTCATGGAACTTTCCAGAACCTTCCACGCATTGTTGCATCACTGTTTTTCCCAAAAACAGCGCGAATTGTGCGAACGCGGTGACTTCTCACTACCGCACTAGTCGGTGGTGACCCCTCGTTCTTGCATCTTTCATTGCGCGATGACGCACGACGGTCAGTCGGTCGGTTGCTCGGTTGCTCGCGTCTGTTTATTGATTCGTAATTGCGCGTCCGTCATCCTCCTCATCGTCATCTTCACCGTTCTTGTTGCAGATGAGCTCACCGGTCGAGATTCCCATATCACCGCGACGTACAACGCCGATGGTAAGTCCACCCCCTCTCCTATCAGCTGCAGACCTGTTTTTCTGGCCCCGTTTTTGCCTTATCACCCCCCTCCGCTCTGGCTGTTGGCCTCTGTCCGACCAAATGCGATGCTCGATCGCATTACTCAAAGGTTATTTGTGTTTCCAGGACGAAGAATCGGTCATCGCCGACGCTGCTATCGCGCCTTCAACAAATCCAGCCGAGATGTCCGCACTCGAAGAAGGTCTCCATCTGTTTCCGGACCGAACCGCCAATCCGAACAGCCTCACACCAGAGCAGGCGACCATCCACATGGTGAAGGCGATGCTCGGCACCGGTCTCCTATCCCTCCCGCTCGCTTTCAAGCACTCCGGTCTATATGTAAGTGTCTGTCTTTGCTGTCTGTCCTAGGGCATTTCAATGAGCCCATGTTCACGTGTGCTTAACGGTTACTTTCAGAACGAGAAAAGGTAATTTCGCTGTCTCTGTGTCTGTGTGTGTGCTTGCTTAACGCGCGCGCACAGTCCGCGATGGTGGTGGTGATCTCGGTGTGTTCTTGCCGCCTCTTTGTGACATTTTTCATTTTGATTTTGCCTCATTTCAGCTAGGTTTGCTGTTGTTGTTTGTCATCTCCGGCGTGTGCCTCTTCTGCATGCGGCAGGTCGTCTTCGCAGCGCATTTTGTGTGCTCGCGCACTGGACGGGCGACAATCGACTACGCGAATATTATGCGAGGAGCGGTGGAGGCCGGGCCTTCGTGGATCAATCGACGAGGATATTTCTTTAAGTATGTTTGTAGGCATTGACCTGATCAAAATAGGTGAAAAAAGCGAACTTAGACGCTTTAGCCTCTTATAGAAGATTTAAGGCTGGCTTCAGAGGTCTAGACAGGTCTCTGCGGCTGGTTTTACAGGTCTAGACAGGGCTGTGCGGCTGGCTTTACACGTCTAGGCAGGGCTGTGCGGCTGGCTTCAGACGTCTAGACAGGGCTATGCGGCTGGCTTCACACGTCTAGACAGCGCTGTGCGCCTGGCTTTACACGTCTAGACAGGGCTGTGCGGCTGGCTTCAGACGTCTAGACAGGGCTGTGCAGCTGGCTTCACGCGTCTAGACAAGGCTGCAGCTGTCCCGGAACGATCCCAAGCTCCTAGGTAGACTATTTTGGGCTAAAAGACTGATTAAAAACCCAAAAAAGCCTATTTTCTAAGCCCATCGTTCATAACTAACCTACTCATTTCAGACAAGTCGTCAACGTGAACATGTTCATCGCGCAACTCGGCTTCTGCTGCGTCTACTTTGTCTTCATGGCCGACAATCTCGAGGATTTCTTCAACGTGAACACGCACATCCACCTCCCCAAATCCATCTGGATGCTCATCATCCTCATCCCCATTCTGGGCATCTGCTCGATCCGTCGCCTGAACATCCTCGCTCCGTACGCGGTCGCCGCGAACATCATGTATTTTGGAGCGATCGGCATCGTTCTCTACTTCTTCTTCACGAATCTGCAGCCGATCGACTCGGTGCCGAAAGTCGGCAATTGGCGCGATCTGCCGCTCTTCTTCGGAACGGTCATGTTCGCGTTCGAGGGCGTCTGCGTCATCATGCCGATTGAGAATCGCATGGAACGACCGCAGCAATTCATCGCGTGGAACGGCGTCCTCAACTTCTCTTGCGCCCTTGTGCTCGCCATCTTTGCCACAATTGGATTCTACGGATATCTGGCCGTTGGAGAAGGTGTTCACGATACCGTAACCCTTGATTTGCCTAATGAACCGTATGTTAGACTGGAAATTAGCTCAAATTTAAATAATTTTTTGCAGATTCTATCAAGTAATCAAGCTGATGTTTGTCGCCTGCATTATGGTCTCCTATCCGCTGCAATTCTACGTTCCTATGGAACGCGCTGAGAAGTGGATTACCAGGAAAATCGTCCCCACTCGTCAGACCCTCTACATCTACTCTGCCCGATTTGGTTGCGTCGTGCTCACTTGTCTCGTGGCCGAGATCATTCCGCACCTCGCGCTATTCATCTCGATGATCGGCGCATTCTCTGGCGCCTCTCTTGCGCTCATTTTCCCGCCCTGCATCGACCTGCTGGTCAACTACTCGCAGCGGAGCCTCAGCTGGCAAGTCTGGGCCAAGAACCTCTTTCTGCTCGGCTTCGGCCTCCTGGGTTTCACCACGGGAACCTATTCTGCCCTCTCCGATATTGCCAAAACGTTATAGATTGACAAATAGAACAAAATCCACGCTTTTTGCCCACCGGTGTCTGTAGCACATATCCAAACGCCTTTCATAAAGGGTCCAACGGTACTCTAGGTAACGGTTTCAGTCGCCCATTCACTGGTGAAAGTAGTCTTCACTTTGCCAGTTGATGCGATTGCTCTATGCAGGTCTATTTATAGTCTCTATTCCCCTCTCCGTCTTCTCTGTACATTTCACGAATAAAAGGCTCGTTTTGGTCTTCAGTTTGCGCTCGTAGCGGCAGACTTTTCCTTTGATTTTGTCCTGGAAGGGAAAAACCGTTACTGCCTTAGGCTGAATCTAATCGCAGATTTTTTGGTTCTTTTTGCATCGCATTGCCTTCTTTCTCACATTCATCATATAAAAGCGGTCAAAAACGTCGCGTTTTGTAAACTACAGGATGAACACCGTGCCTCTGTTGTTTGCCGAAGCCGTTGTACTGCTCCTCGATGACGATTTGCTTCTCATGCTGAAGGACTTGAGCTTCGGTCCATTCGGGAGCGTTGGACGCTCGCTTTGGGAGAATCGACTAGAGATCCTCCTCAACGTTATTTTCAACAGGAAAGCGGGAAACTTTGATTACCGCCTGACATGCAGAAGAAACGATTCTCTGGAAGAAAGCTACACGTACGATCCTGCTGATCGCCGGTTTGTCTCTGTGTTTCGACTGTTTTTAGCCGAAAGCAAAGATTTGGATGTTCTTGGAGTTCCGTGGACGACTGCGGCGCCGTCAGATCCGACGCTCCTCTGGTGGTTAAGAGCTCCGTTCGCCCGAACTTCGGTGTCTTTGTATGACAAATGCCCTCAACTCCTGAATCTGCTGCCGGATTACTGTACTTTTAACCGAATCCACACAGACGCATTCAATGACTCGTACAGCGAAGCCCTCGACGCGATCATTGATCGATCGCAGGAGTGCGGACGACTGGAAAAAGTTACTTGCACGGAATTTTTCAGAAAACGCGGGAGAAGAGCGTCGATCACTTGGATTGCGACAAACAAACGACTGCGGAGCATTTATGGTTTGAATGTACGCAGTCCTGCCGCGATTGAAAACGCACTAAACAGCATTTATGTTCGATGAGCGCGGTGTTTTGAACGGAAATGTATTGATTAAGTTTAGAATTTCGAGTAAATCTGTTCTCTGTTAATTTGTGAGTTGTTCTGGTTGTTCTGGTTGACTTCTTGAAGGGGGCAAATTAAATGCCCTTTCGTTTTTTTGGACGGAAATGCGAACCGGTAAGCTTTGTCAATTCCAAAATGAACGCTTTTGCTGTTAGCCAAAGTTGTCGATGAAGGTGCTTTGTTCTCTGAAGTGTTTGGAAAATTTGGACGCTCGTTCTGAAAACGATGACGTTATCTCTTTTTTAGATTTAGAACTCGCTTCAAGTCAGCCTTGAAGCTCAACATGACTTCAGCGTTGAGCTGAAATTTCATCAACTTGACCAACTTTCTCATCTCGACCAAATGGGCACATATTGTAGCGTTTCGAGGGGATCAGCTCCACGTAACACCGTTAAAATCAACGCACAGATTACGCGTAACGTTGAGATTGTAAAGAGGATGCAAAGTGTTCGTTTCCATCTGGTCTCACAGCGATTAGCGCCTGGGTGTTTCTTTTCGTGCTCGTTCAGTTTTCATTCTTCAAAATTTATTTGCGTCGCCTCGCGCCGGTGCAACTCCGTGCTTGGAGAGCACGACGTTGTGCTCCTGTTCATTCATTTTTTTGCTCCGTCTCGAATGTCTGTCTGGTTTTCTGTTTTTGTCGTTTCGTGTCGTGTCTGTTGTCATTCGCGACGAGCGTGCTTCGGGACGGTCGAATCTCTCGTTATCGTGCTCTACTTCGGTGTTTAGAATTTCCCGATGCCTCGCCACGTGAAGCAAGCCGTGCGTGAGGGTGAGGACAGCGATAGCGACGGCGCTCGCCGAGTCCCGACCGTTCGGCATAAACTGGAAAGTCGAGTGGCCTGCGCAACTTAGGCCTTGGCCAACCGCCTGCTCAGCAATGACCGTGGACAGTTTGACCAAATGGCCGTAGGCGATAAGATCTGCGATAGGATTCGCAACGGAATCAAGCTTCGTCTCCAAGATCTGCGCGGTTCCTTGGAAGCGGAAGGCATTCTCCACTTCAATACGCCATTGGAAATTCGCAAGTTTCTCTCCTTTTTTTTCAAGCGTTACTCGTAGCGGCAGGCTTTAATTTGTTTCGATTTTGTACTGGGCCGGATTTTGTAAATTTGCATCGAATCGCATATTTTTCGGTTCTTTTGGCATCGCAATGCATTCTTTTCTTTCTCACATTCATCCTATAAAAGCGTTCAAAAACGTCGCGTTTTGTAAACTACAGGATGAACACCGTGCCTCTGTTGTTCGCCGAAGATGTTGTACTGCTCCTCGATGACGATTTGCTTCTCATGCTGAAGGATTTGAGCTTCGGTTCTTTCGGAAGCGTTGGGAGAATCGACTGTGCATCTTCTTCAACGTTGTTTTCAACTCAAAAGCGGGAAACTTCGATTACTGCGTAATGTGCATCAGAAATGATTCTTTCTCAGAGAAACCCTACACGTACGATCCTGCTGATCGCCGATTTGTCTCTGTGTTCCAAGTGTATTTAGGTGAAAGCAAAGATTTGGACGATATTGACGTTACATGGACAACTGCGGCGCCGTCGGATCCGATGCTCCTCTGGTGGTTGAGAACTCCATTCGCCCGTTCTTTGCTTTATTTGCATGACAAATGCCCTCAATTCCTGAGTCTGCTGCCGGATTACTGTACTTTTAACCGAATCCACACAGACGCATTCAATGACTCGTACAGCGAAGCCCTGGACGCGATCATTCAGCGATCGCAGGAGTGCGGACGCCTAGAATACGTTGATTGCAAGGAATTCTTCAAGAAACGCGGTAGAGAAGCGTCGAACGAGTGGATTGCGACAAACAAACGACTGCGGAGCATTTATGGGTTGAATGTACGTACTCCTGAAGCAATAGAAACCGCTCTAAACAAAATTGGTGTGCGATGAGCGCGGTGTTCTGATCGGAAATGAATTAATTATTCTTCGAATTTCGAGTATCTCTGTTCTCTGTTAATTTGTGAATTTTAGTTTTAAAAGCTTCAAGTCAGCAGTTTAAGTTCGTATGATTGCGTGACAGCTAAATTGTTTTGAAAATAGCTTAGACGTTGTACCCGGTACCGTAACAGATTGGGGTCCTAGTTATGAATTAAAAGCCTTATGAATTAAAAAAAGGCGCCGTGCCATGAACTCGCTTTGCTCGATTTACGAAAATTCCATTGAGCCGATTAACGAACAAGCTGGCTTTGTTTTGTGCGTTTGAAAGTTTGGTTTGGTTAGATTTGGTTTGGTTAGAAATCAATGGAAAAGATTGTATTTTGAAAATCGCACCGGCTCGATAACAACATCTACCTGGTGAGCCCAGGTGCGAGCTTAAATTACCGACATTAAATTCACAAAAATTGATTAAACAGTTGACTTCACAGTTTTGACAGTTGAATTCCTTAATCTCCTGCCGGATTACTGTACTTTTAATGAAATTACCGCTGACTCGAACAACGAAGTCCTCAACGCGATCATTGAGCGCTCGCAGGAGTGACAAATTGCGACAAATTTTTCAAGAAACGTAGCAGAGAACCGTCGATCGAGTGGATAGCGACAAACAAATGATTAAAGTCAATTTGCGATGAACGTATTAACGTTGATTCCGATATTGCAGTGAATTGGTGTCGAGTGAACGCGGATGCTGAGTTTTATTTTAATTTTAATTTTAGCTTTTAATTTTAACAAATAAATCTTTTGTTCGTTTTCCACGTTTCCACTACTTCATATTGATTGTCGGCGGAATCTCTCGTCTGCGCGTGTATACGCACGGTTTTCTTAAACCAAAAATGGAAAGCGCTTGGAAGGAGCATCTGTCCGAGTCTCGTGTCATCTGCGCCGTGAATCATAGGCATTTAGGTGCCAAGTCGAACGATTCTTCCAGACACATCTTTCAAACAGGCTATTTGATGTCGTGTCTGCTCTAAATTTTGGATGAATTTGTTGAAAAAAGTCTGACTTGCAGGAGTGGCCATTCTCTTTAGAAATTCGCGTCAAGACCCGACAAACTGAGCTCAAAAATCCCAACGGTCAGCAGTTGTTCTTTTCGATTGCAGATTTATTTTGTTTTTGACTTCACCTGACAAGGGAACCTCGCTGACTGTTCAAGGCCGATCAGCCCGAGATATTCTAGCGTTTTCTTTTAATCTAAATTTAATCATGCAACCTATTTAACAATTATAATCTTAAGGAAACTTGCGCTGATGTCTCGAATATTGAAAATCCTCACTGATGTGTTGGGCATCGCAATGCTAGGTTTCCGCATTGTTTTCTCACTATTGAAGCTATGAAAGGTGTTTGGGACGTCGTTTTTGCAACGAAGCAATGAACGACGTGCCGCTGCTGTTCGGTGAATCCGTCGCGCGGCTTGTAAATGTAGATGCGCTGCATAATCTGAAGGAAGTAAGCTCTGGCCACTTTGGAACCGCTGGACGTTCGCTCTGGGAGAAACGACTTGTCATCTACCTCAACGTTGTTTACAACTCGACGGCAAAAACCTTTGATTGTTGTTTCAGTTGTAGACGACTCAATGCCGTTCGCTCGCTCGCGAATCGCTGATTTTGTTTTTCGTTCTTTTCGCATCGCATTGCATTGCCTTCTTTCTCACATTTATCCTATAAAAGCGTTCAAAAACGTCGCGTTTTGTAAGCTACAGGATGAACACCGTGCCTTTGCTATTCGCCGAAGATGTCGTGCTGCTCTTCGATGAAGACTCGCTTTGGTCCATAAAGGATTTGAACTCTGGCCACTTTGGAACCGTTGGACGCTCGCTCTGGGGGAATCGACTGCGCATCGTCCTAAACGTTGTTTTCAACTCAAAAGCGGGAAACTTCGATTACTGCGTGACATGTAGAAGAAACGATTCTTTCTTAGAGGAACCCTACACGTACGATCCTGCTGATCGCCGGTTCGTCTCTGAGTTCCAAGTGCATTTACTCAAAAGAAAAGATTTGTGGGTCAGAGTTCTTGGACTACTGCGGCGCTGTCGGATCCAACGCTGCTCTGGTGGTTGAGAACTCCATTCACCCGAACTTCGCTGTCTTTGTATGCCAAATGCCCTCAATTCCTGAATTTGCTGCCGGATTACTGTACTTTTAACGAAATTATCTCATTCA
>MQUG01004645.1:0-16618 GCA_007213375.1 Steinernema feltiae | reverse complement strand
ACGTCCGATAGAAGGTAAATTAGAAAATAATTGTTGTCACCGCAATCTCCGACACCAAAAAGCACAAATAGAAACCAGACAGCAAATGAATTAGTTGTTGTTTACTATCAGAAATCAAATTTGGACACTTTTAAGACTTTAAAAAATGTTCCATACATAATCGTTAAAAAACAACCAAAAACGTTTTGAAATTATCGGACATCAGGACAAAAAAATCTAACTTTTTCCTTTTAAAAGCTCTCAATTTAAGCGTCCCAGCCACTTTCAACTTTTGATTAAGGACTGCAGCAGCACGAAAAAGAAAGTTTTCGTGCATTTAAGCTAATAAAAAGGTTAAACTTTCATAAAAAATTTTATTTTTTATGTTCTTTAAGTAGTTGATAGATGAGAGCTCCCGTTCTGGTTCCAAAAAAATGAATAAAGCTGAAGAATGTTCTCAACTAAAATAGAAGAAAAAATACATTGTAGCTCGACTATTTGTTTAATTTAGTCTACCGTTCAAACGGTTCTCGGTGAGTTAAGACGAGCTGTATGCACGCTTGATTTATATATATAAAGCATTTAAGCACAAAAATAACTACTTATTGTTAACATCTCAAACGTTCTGAAAGTTGAAATTTAGCGCTGAAATCAGACTTCTGCAACATAGCATAGCAAAATGAAAAGCGGTTCAGCAGCTTAATGACAATATAATGACATGAGAAACAGTATTAATTATAAAAATTTAAATGAAAATGAAAATTTAAAAAGATAAAAAAGTAAAAAATAATGAAATTTTGTAAAAATTCGGAAAAAAATAATAAAGAAAACAATCAAAAATCAATGAAAAAAAAGGAAATTCAATTTTATGACTGCTAGCTCATTTGAACTACGTCAACGTGTTGACACAAGCGAACAACAAATTCTCAAAATGAAAAAAATGATGTAAAATGACAAGACTACAGTTTAACCTTTTGCTAAGCGAGTTAACTTTGCGTATGCTAAGATGAACGACTTGTATCAAAATGTTCTGCTAAAATGTTGCTTTGTTGACTTACTACTCGATAACTACTGTTATAGTCTGCTGCATTGATCCAGTTGTCAAACTAACATGTTCTATACTCCCACTATAGACACCGCACACCTCGTGTTATGGTTACTGTAGCTGTCCACCTGATCATCTGAATCCTTCACTTTACCTGTTATCACGTTCAAAACCACCAAATATAGCTCGTTTAAGTGCGGCGTCATCTTCATTCAGAACATGCTCGGTAGGTTAACTTCATTTTCAGCCGCTATTCCTGACGCCTCCAACCGGTTTCGCCATGTTCGCCTCTCTCGTTGAAACAATCGCACCCAACCACTTATCGCCGATCGCACTTGTCGCTCAGGTTGTCACTAACCGGTTTGCTCTGACCTTGAATACGTCGAACCGAACGGAATCAAACCGCTACTGATAATAGCGGCCTGTCTGCGCAAATTCTTATTGATCACCTTGTGTTAGATTGACATTGTGGGTGTTGTCTTTATTTCAGAAGCTTGTGGATTATTAAACCTACCGAAATTACTGTCGACCGATTTTGAGCTGCATCTGCAACACACCGTAAGTACTGGTTGTGATTGAAAGCTAAATATTTTAAAAAATGTAATAATGTTTAAAATTTATTTTTAAAAATTTAATAATTTTTTTAATTTTTGTTTTTCACAACCGAATATTTATTAAATTTAATTAAAGCTTCATCTGCAACACAAAGAATGGTTTGTGACTATGCGACCTATTTTTTACCGGCGATATCCGCGAAACACCATGAGTTGGGTTTATTCATAATTAAAACTTTTAATAAAAAGAAAAGAATGTATTTTTAAGATTAAAAAGCCGATCAAGATTGAAATAAGATTAAGATTAAATTATAAGATTATAAGAAATTATAAGATTAAAAAGCCGATCAAGCTCGGTTTTAGCGCTTGAGCAATCGTGGATGATTGTAAATGTGATTGCAGGTTCATGTTCCACTCCTCCTGAACACTTGCTGTTCTCCGTATTTGGCGCTGCGAATTAGTCGCTCCCACTTGCTAAGAAATCATCGCTAATGAATTATTAAACTTCTTAATCTACTTTTCACGTAAGTTCTTTATTTAAAACTCATAAAAATCTGATTTCTTGAATTTATTAAGAGTACAATTGAAGCGAAAAAACGAATATACCTTGCGTTGAAGATAGGTTGCGCAGAACTCAAGTTCTGCTAGCGGACATTGTTTGCCAGCACTGGATCGTTGGTAAAAGACGGTGGATATTGAAGAGCCGACCAATCCGCGCAACAAAAATTTAGCCTTTATCAACCGTTATCGGCGATTTCCGCGAGACACCGTGGAGCAGAGAACAAACCCACGGAAAACGATGAGTCATCACCTCAAAAATACATATCTCATTTGCATAATTTCTTGTATAAAATAGTCAGTCGCTCGGTTGCTCGTAGCCCGGGCATTTCAATGAGCTGCAGCTCTGATTAAAGTTCAGAAATAAAGTTTGTTATTTGACCCTTTGTTTCCTGTTGTCGTTGCATTGGATACCTAGCCTGTACAGCCGCATTTTCTGCACTTTTCGCACATTATGTGACGCACATCGTGTTAACTAAACGTGTCTCAAACCGAAAAACAAATGAAATTCTTAATTTTTCACAAGTATTTATCTAACCAAATTTTCAGGTAAAAAAAACCAGACCAAACCAGAATCACTTAGCGCCGTTTGATGGCATCGATCGCGCGCCCCTCTCACTTTGGATGCGCCGCTACAAAGACCTAGCGTCTTACAATAACTGGGCGGACGACGTAAAGGCAGCAAAACTGCCGTTTTACCTTGACGGATTGGCGAGGGAACTTTATGAAAGCTTCACAGCGAAAACAAAGTCTGACTTTGCGGAAGCCGAAAAAGAGCTCCTAGCCTATTTCGAGTCACCCAAATTGCGCAACGTAGCGCGACAATCGCTTGCCAGCTGCCGAAAAGGCCAGCGCGAAACAGTAGCGGAATTCGCAAACCGACTGCGCCCATTAGTCCGCGCAACCATGATAGGGCAACCAGATTCCGCGTGCGCTAGTCGATTGCTCGACGAATTTATTGATCGCCTAACTCCTGCATCTCTGTCGCGCGAGGTCAAGCTGAGCGACCCCAACAACTTCGAAGAAGCGCTGTTTAAGGCGCAGCAAATTGAAGCGCTTGAAACGAGCGACGTAACCGAAGTGCATTTTACGCAAACACCGATGCACCACGCCGGCAAACCATCCCTCCAGCAGCAACTAGACGACATAGCGGAGCAACTACGCGACCTTAAGACCGGCGCTCGCCGTGGCAACGAACACAGCGATGACGACAAGCCCTGGTGCAGCTACTGTGGACAACGGCTCCCGCCATCGGATTTCCCTCACACGTCACGCACCAATTATCAGGTAAACAGTGTTGACGGCTCCGCGAAGAATAGCAACTTCGAGTTAATGAGCGCGCAAATCGAGGCTCTTAAAACGCAAAATAAGCGATTAGCCCAGTTAGCCCACCCCGCGTCTGATATCGAGTGAAGCAATGCCCAGATTCCCTCAATGCCGCTCCGCGGACCGCTTCCTCTTTGCCAAACTTTAACAACAATCCTGTCACCTCTCCTCTCAAGCGCTCTTCGGACCGCTTCTTCGTTGCCCAATCTAATTTAGAAAGATGAAGTTGATAGAAATCCGTTCAAGAGCCAGGAATTGCCGAACTAATCAACAACGAGGACTTCTCCAATCTCACCGATGCCCACGTACTGCATTGGGAAATCGTGCAAGAACACTTAGGGCAGATGCCAGTCCAGCTAGCAATCGACCTCATCCTAACATCATTCGTTTCAGGACGACGTATGGGCAACTTCCGTCGGTAGAGGCAAGTGCGAAGATTTCGGCAAGTGCGAAGACTACGCGAACGACTTGCTTCCCCGCAGCCAACCGGCAGATCGGACGACAAGAAGACCAAAGCGAGCTCCGCAACCCCACCCACCACCCATGAGATACAACTGTCTGTCACCCCATATCTCCCACAAGGCTCCACGGACCCTTCTCACCTTGCCTTCAACAATAATTTGACTTAGATCGGATCAGGGACGATCCTGCCCTTAGGGTGGGAGGTGTAACGGTCTGCTGTGGTGTAGGGCTGTAGAGGACAAGCGGGAGGTCGGACAGAGGTGAGAACCAATGTCTGGCCGCCTAACTCTCTCGGCGGCACCGGACTCTGCGCCGCGATCCTTACTGCGTCTCCCTGTCAAAGCTTGGACAAGGAAGACAAACAAGGATCGCGGGTCAGAGGTCAGAGCCGCGCCCGATACAAGCCCCGCCTGAGCGCCACCGGTACATAAGCCGGGCGCACCACCACAACGAGGCCGGCCCGCTCATCTGCAGTGAGAGTGTCAAAACAGCGTCTTCTTCTCCCGTTCGCCTTGTGTCTGTCCTATCGAACCGATAAATCCCTCTTGCTCAATAACCTCGTAGACGCGCACACCTCAATCCGTGGGGACCCCTCGCTAAACGCCCACGGGCCCTCCTACGTCACTGTTCCTCAATTCTTTCAACGTTCCCGTCTAGGTCATTCAAAAGTCAAAATTTCTACTTTGGAGCGCTCTTGCAGTGACTTTTTGCAAAGATTGATTGCATTTACAATGTGAGAAACGGAAAACACCTACCTTCAATTGTACACGACTCTAAGGGTTATTGACAGAGATTTTCAAGTAGAATTACCCATCTGCAAAACTCTACGAAATAGAATCAATAGAACACGCGCGCTATTCGAAAATAATCAATATCGCCGTTCACGTGCGAGACGGCTGTCTGTCTGTTCGTACGTCTGTCCGTCCGTCCGTCTGTCTGTCTGTTCGTACGTCTGTCCGTTTGTCGCGTGTGTGTACTTTGCGTGCCAAATTAAAAAAGACGCGTAAAGACCCCATAAGTCACCTCGTCGCGAGCATCACCCGGTGACAAAGCGTCGCTTCCGGCCGCACTCTCGTGATGTGATATCAGATCGGACGAGACAGCGAGACGCGCGATTTTGCGATCCCAGCACCTCTCTCTTCCATTTGCATTTGAGTTGACAGAACAGATCACGGATTCGATATCTGCGCGTCTTCCTAAGAACAAATACCTCGCAATGGCGGTGTGGATCACATAAAGAGCACATAATCAAAACACAAAATTAGTAAAAAAAACGATGTGAGAGCATATTTCGTTGATGAATGCTGTCTTGAATGTGGAAACGCGGTTGCAGCGGTAGCTCAGCGCTGAATAAGCGAACAAAAGTATTTATTATTCGTCTTTAATGTACGGAATTCGAACACGGCCACAAATCTGCTTTTTGAATTCGTTCTTGTCCCTTTCAAAAGCATCGTCCAACACGCTCTCTGCATGATAACCGCCAAAGTCGATCCCATGAGCGTGCAAGTGGACTTCTTCAAAATCACGGAATCTGCCTTCTGTATCGCCTTTCACACGCTGGACAAACACTCTGATGACCTTTGTGTTGTCTTTCGGGTGGAGTTTCTGATAGACCGAATGATGGAATTTGCATTCAGCTTCTTGCCAATCCTGATCGGATCCGCATATCGGATTGTATGTGTTCAGATCCGCATACTCGTAGCTTTCAGTGCATTTGCATTCAAGATCGAGTGTTGTGAAGCGCCGATCAGCGAGATCTTTGGTGACATAATCAAAACAGCCGGTTTTATCGAAGAACGTCAGCTTTTTGTCGGTCTCCACATTCAAGCAGAAGTCGACGATCTCACTGAAGCGTCCTTTCATGCCTTTCAGCTCCATCGACTGGAGATGAGGATTCTCGAGAAGCAGTTTGAGGTCCGCGGAGAGCGCTTCCAGCGTGATGCCACAACATCCATCGCAGAGTTCCATTTTCACATCGGTAGCACGGGAATCGGCAAGAGCGCCAAAAAGCTCCTTGAACGACGCTTTCCACTCTTCGAGGAACCGGTCGGCATCTGTCAAGGTAACTTGACCAGTTGAAGATCGCAGGATCTTCAGCACAGTAGAGGCATACAAACGCGACATGTAACCAAAATTGAGGCTTACGTTGTTGAATGTGAACTGGAGAGAAGACCAATCGGGGTCGTTTTTGAGAAGATCATTGCTCTCAATTGAATCTTCTCCTTGAGCTCCGAAAAAGGAGAAGTTGACTTTGCAACGGCGGTCTCGGTTGCCAAAACTGTCAACTTCAAACCTCCCAGAACGCACCAGGTCGCCCCAGCAGCTATCAAAGGACGACAGGAAAGCGACTTCCTTGAATGTGGTGACATGCGGCCCGAGGACGTTGGCGACGATGTCGAGTGAGAGAAAGGCGAAAGCATCGTTGAATTGATCCGCCGACTCAGAGTTGCAGACTTCCGTGTTGCCGAGGTCCATTGCAGAGAAATCCAATCAGTAAGCGCGGAGCCTGAATGTTGCGGTTAATTACATAACAAACGATGCTTCTGTAAACCACACAGACAGCAATTCCTTTTCACACTTTCGTGGACTGCGATAACAGAACAGTTTACCGTGGCAGGACCGTAGACTGATGAATTTCAATTTCTAAGTTTGAAGAGCAAGTCCAACTTTGAAATTTAATTACAAGTTTTGTAGGCCTGCAGAGCTCTGTAGCTCTGTTCGTAAGATTTGAAAAAAGAAGATTCAGACCAACATGCTGCGTTGTATATGAGACAACCGCGTTTAACCGGCAACAGAATTAATCTATTTACTTAGAATGAAAGATACTGTAGCTTGTATTGCAGGAGGCGTTTTGGAATGTGCACTTAAGCTTCCCAGCTCAGCGGAAGTCAAAGTTTAAACTCTTTTTTTATACTCCAAGAACGCTCTTGAGTTTTCTTGATGATCAAGAGAAAGAAGAATTTTCTGAAAATAGCCGGAATAAATTAACAATTTTTAAGACATTTAAAAAATGTTAACACAATCAGAAAACAACCAAAAACGATTTGATACTGTAAGACCAAAGGGCAAGAAATTCCAATTTTATCCTTTTAGAAGCTCTCAATTTAAGGCTCCGAGCTACATTAAACTTTTGATTGAGGACTCCAGCAGCACGAAAAGGAAAGTTTTGACAACCTGTGCATACATATAAGCTATTAAAAAGGAATTTTAGCTTGTCAATTTGAACTAACTCATGTTTGATTTAATAATGGAACTATTCAATTGTTTAATTTTTGGTTAACGATCGCTAAATTAAAAAAAAATTATTAAATTTTTAAAAATTTAATTTACATTTTTTATTTAAAAAAACTAAATGATTAAGAAAATAATCATCTTGCACCAACGCAAAAGAATTGCTACCGTTTAACGGGATTAGGAGCTGGTTTAAATTAACTTAATTAAAGCAAACACCATGAAATATGTTTCGCAGTCAGTATTCTAAAAATGAACTTAAAAAAAGAATAAACGAGAGGAGACCACAAAAATGCACAAAACATTTTATATTATGGGAGTTTAATTTCAAAACGCACACATAACAATTAAGATTAGACCATGTGTAGTACGCAGTCAAAAAAGGAATTTTCGATCGCAAAAATCAAGGGGTAGGACTCAACAGAGTCAACAACAGATAAGTTCACGCAAAAAAGATCCCATCGACCTTGAACGACAAAAATACAAACATTTTGATTGTATTTGCCCTCAAGAAGTGCTGTTGACGTGTCTGTTAAAATAGTAAACAACCTCTCTATTGAAAAGGTAGGCTGACGTTGTCTGACGTTTACAGCCGCACTTTGAGCTAGTTGTACAAGCTGTTCATGTGCAAACAAGCCTGATAGCTTCATTAAAAACACAAAAACTTTACAAATTTACGATTGATTTAGTAAGCTAAGGAATGGAACTGATGTTCGACCTGAAAACTGCTATAAATTTAACATTCAATTGTTTAATTTTAGACTAAACGATTACTAAAATTTTAAAAAATTATTAAATTTAAAAAAAAGTTATTTAATTAAATTAAAAAATTCTTAAATTCTTAAAAAAATTCTTAAATTAAATTAAAAAATTCTTAAATTCTTAAAAAAATTCTTAAATTAAATTAAAAAATTACTATTTTTACTGGACGGATGAATGGACAGTTCTCACATGGTACGACTTAGTAAAATTTAGTACGGTACGATTGGTACAATTAATTTAGTAAACTCTGAAATGGAACTAGTTGATTTGTAACGCAGCCGATTGACAGAAAGAAAGTGGAGGCAAAAATTTGTAAAATCGCTGTTAGTTTGTTATTTTGTGATATCGTTTGATTTTTGACACAACTCATAATCTTGGTAAAATTGCGTAAAATTACTCGCTACAAAAATATGAAGCAAACTGCAATATGTATCTACCAATGTGGAAAAAAAGGACTTGTCCGCCGGATCACAAAAAAAGTAAAATTCGAGGAAATTTTTGATTTAAAAGCCCTTAAAGGAAATGGCTGGTTCCGATCTCGCGTTGATGCGGCCTTTCCTTCCTTCGCAGTCAGGGTTCCTGTTTGTGAAGCTGCTCGCCTTACACGTATCTGATTTCGTCGGTTGTCCCAACTAGATCTGATTCACGGCCACGCGGAAGTTTTGTCTTCACTCGATTGACGGATTTTCCGATTTCACACACGTTGCAATACACACACGCGGTGCACATGACAAACACGACAAACCTGAAATCTCAACTGGAGGATCGACCGTTCACTTGATCGCCTTCCACGAAGTCTGATTTCTTCATTGCGATGCATCGCTTTTCGGATTCCATCGCCTCGTCTTGTTCTTCGGTGGTTCGTCTGAGATGGAGGTAATTGCTGAAAGGAATGAATTGGTTGATTGCTTGTTTTCAGGTCTCGAGAAACTCGTCAGCACATGCGTGCAGCGACAAGCCCCAGTGCACAAAGAGCGATTGACAAAATGTGAGCATTGACAATTATTACAACCATTCAACGTGTTTTTTGTAACTATGTGAGAGCTATGTACTAAAATGACAAAAAGAAACGCCTGTACTGCATCTACAGTGTGCGGCAGGCAATGCGGAAATGCTAATGCGGTCCAAGTAGATTAAAAGTGGCCGGAAAACTTATCTGTAAACAGGGATTCAAAAAAATGCTTGATTGTGAATGGTAACTCAAAACTGGCGATCAGCAAAAATTACTCTTGCTAATAGCACGCACTGCCAAAAACTATTAAATTTGTTAAATATTATTATATTTTTGAAAAATTAGTATAATTTGGAAAAATTTTGAAAAAAAACTTGGAGCATGGCTGGCGAACTACAAATGCTCAATGATGATTTTCCAGTTGGCCAGTTGATTGGTTTCCTTCTTTGCTTTCCGGTGCTTTACGGTGGTTCAAAGCAAAAATGGACTTTAACAATTTCTTAGTATGTCTGTGCCAGTTGGTCTGATCAAAAAAGTATTTTGAAATTTTGTTGTGTTGACTAACTATTTGATGAAATCGATTTGAAGCAATGAGAGTTTGCAAGTTTTCCAATGTTGCAATATGCCGTTTGTTAGGTACATTAGCAACTTAAAAATTACCACAGCTCAAATTACCACAGCTCATTTCTGCTCTATTTCATCACCACAATTATTTTTTTTAGTATTTCAAAAAATAATAAAAATAGAATATACAGAAAACATTTTCTGTTTTGAGAGCATATTGTAAAAAGTAATCAATAGTTCTTATTGTGGGAAACTGATACGGATGGACGGTCAGTGTTGGCACAAGTGCAACGCAACCAAAAATATGATTCAATTCATCCTCAAAAATGATTGCAGTTAAATTGATTTGCATAGTATTTCATAACCACGAGAAGAAAAACAACCCCAAAAATTTAGTAAACTGTAAAATGAAACTAGTTGATTTGTAACGCAGCCGATTGAAAGAACAGATGAACAGATGAAAAGATGAAGATGAGGTCGACAAAAATTTGTTGAATAATTTTTTATTTCATGATATCAATCGTTCCGTTTTTGATCTGTATCAGAATATGTACCAACGTAGAAAATAGACCTGTGCGCCGGATCACAAAATAAAAATTGCGTCCATGTCCATTGATGTCCAAAATTGCAAGATTTTCGTAATATTTATTAAAATCAAACAATTTGTAGAAATGTGCATTGTTTTTCAAAAGTAATTATAATCTAAGTTGTAAATTGCACAGAAATTCTAAAAAAAAAATAAAATAAAAATGATAGTGAATAAAAAGTCAAAAATAAAAAAACTGTTATAGTCTGCTGCTTTGATCACCTTCCAGTTGTCCCACTAACTCTCTTGTTCTATCCTCCCACCGTCGACGCGGCCTACCTTCAGTTATTGTGACTGTAGCTTGATCATCTGTATTCCCTCACTTAACTTGTAATCACGTTGTATTGCGTTCAAGATAGCTCGTTTTAAGTTCACAACGACGTCATCTTCATTCAGAACATGCTCGGTAGGTTACGAGGTTTTTTAACTTCATTTTCAGCCGCTATTGATTGACGCCTCCAACCGGTTTCGCCGTGATAAAAGTGGTTCATTGTCTAGTAAGGTCAGTCATGTCTGCGAAATGGTTTAACCGTTGAAAACGTCCGTAGACGGTTGAATTAGAAAACAGTTGGTGTCGCCGCTATCTCCGAACACAAAAAAAGCACAAATGAAGAGGACAAGAAACCAGACAGCAAGTGAATTAGTTGTTGTTCACTGTCATAAATCAAATTTTGACAATTTACCAACTGCAAATCAAAAAAAAACACAATGAACCGCAAGTGCTCGATCTACTATAAGCTTCAAAATGTATTCGACAAAGTACAAAAAACAAAATCGACTGTAAGATTTCCAAAAATTTCAAAGAGTAAGCAACACATGTTTTGGTCAGCTTTAAACGGTGTGGGTTTAGACACAAAGTTCCACCATTCCAAAAATTACGCTACGGATCAAGAACATGGTGCGGGTAGAACAGTGATTGCGTCGAACGGCGCAAACAAATAGGAAACCAGGAAAAATGCTGCATCATCAAAAAGTGAACTGTCTCATTGTCTACTATATTCCGTATAAATCAGCTGAAATGCAGGAAGCGAACATTAATAGATGAATAAAAAGAAGAATTTGAAAAAGTCACTCAAAAAACCTTCGTAGATAGAAACTACTCCAACCGCCAAAAAATGAACTTTCATAAATTTTTTATTTTCTTCAAGCAGTTCCTTGATGAGCTCCCGTTCTGGTTCCAAAAAAAAACTTGAGAATGTTCTTAACTAAAATAGAAGAAAAAAATATTGTAGCTCGACTATTTGTTTAGTTTAGTTCACCGTTCAAACGGTTTCCGGTGAGTTAAGACGAGCCGTATGCACGCTGAATTTATAGATATAAAGCTTTTAATCACAAAAATGACTACTTATTGTTAACATCTCAACCGTTCTGAAATTGAGCGATCAAAACCAACTTCTGCAACATAATATAGCAAAGTGAAAAGCAGTTAAGCAGCTTAATGACAATATAATGACAAGAAAAACACAAACACTATAAAAAAACACAAACGAAATGAAAAAATTTCAATTTTATGACAGCTAGCTTATTTGAGCTATGTCAACATGTTTGATCAGCGAACAACAAATTCTCAACTCTGACCTTGAATACGTCGAACGGAACGGAATCAAACCGCATAGAGCTACTGATAATAGCAGCCGGTCTGCGCAAATTCTTATTGGTCACCCTGTATTAGATTAACATTGTGGATGTTGTCTTTATTTTCAGAAGCTTGTGGTTTATTAGATTGAAAGTTTAACATTTTTAAATATTTAATTTTTTTTTTAAATTTAATATTTTTTTAAAAATTTAATAATTTTTTAAAAAATTTATTTATTTATTTATTTATTTTCCCTATTTGGCGCTACGAAATAGTCGCTCCCACTTGCTAAGAAAACATCGCTAACGATTTATCAAACTTTTTAATCAAACAATTGAAGCGCAAAAAACGAATATGCCTTGCGTTGAAGATAGGTTGCGCAGAACTCAAGTTCTGCTAGCAGACAGCACTGGCTCGCTGGTAACCGACGACGATGAGTCATTAGGCCGAAAATAAATATCTCATTTGCATAATTTCTTTTATAAATAGTTAGTCGCTCGGTCACTCGTAGCCCGGACCTTTCAGTGAGCTGCAGCTCTGATCAAAGTGCAGAAATAAAGTTTGAAAATCACGTCTACGCATCAAATTTGCCGAATCTGGGAGTAGAACGAAGCCAGGTGCAGGCTAAGCTGCGCCTGCGGCGGTTATTTGACCCTCTGTTTCTGCTGTCGTTGCATTGCATATCTAGCCTGTACAGCCGCATTTTCGCACATTATGCGATGCACATCGTGTTAACTAAACGTGTCTCAAACGGAAAAACGAATAAAATTCTGCATTTTTCACACATCCGAGTATTTATCTAACCAATTTGCAAAGGTCAAAAAGCAGTTTCGCCGATTACTTATCCAATGGACGCCGTTCCCTTTGCTTTCGTCGAACGCGTTCTCCTCTCTCTTCACCACGAAAATAAAGCCGACAATCTGGACAACAATTTATGGAGCCGGATTGCTATGAGGCTCTCGTCCCGCAAAGTTTACATTGCAACTGTCTTCAAAGATGAGTCTGGTTTTTGTTGTAATTTTCGCGAGGTTTCAACACCGGCCTACGTCAGTTTTGACGAGATCAAAGCTTCAAACGATTCTTGCTTTACAGGAATGTGGACAACTAGCGCAACCACGCGTAATCTCACACCTACCATGAAATTTCACAGTTTTGAAGCCAACTTGCTGCCTTTTCTGCTCTCTCGACTTGTTCCGACCGCCCATTTATCCATCGAAGAGCCAAGTGCGATTGCGGAAATGTTGCTCACACGTTTACTTGAACGGCGGGCGCAAAACTGCTTGCAGTCAGTACACCTTGTCTACTGTGGTCAGCTTTCACTTGATTTCCTGCAAATCTAACCAATGAAAATGTGTTTTTGAACAATGTAAGTTTGAACGGCGACTACTGGCCAAATGAGATTCTGATCAATGTTCGCCAACTTCTCTTGCGAAAAGAGATCTTGCTGCAAATTTCATCTCCTACAGTCGATATTGAGTTTGTCAGTGGAATCGTGGACTACTGGACATCGAATCGTGGCTTTAACAGAACATTCTTTTTTAGACCAAATTTTGATTTTAGCACGTTTGCTTGTTTTATGGCACAAGATAACTCACTCAGGTACAGCTTGGTGATACCGGAGGTGAATGCAGTTTTAACCGCATATCAATATCCACAACATTTAATGTCGATAAAAATCGGCTACGAATAATTGAAGATGTTTATCCCCTGAATTTGATTTGTTAATAAAACCTGCCCTCTTTAATACATGATGATTAGCCCGAAAAAACGCCTATAAACTATGTACAAAGCTTGATTAAAAAAAACCAAAAATGATTGCCAAGTCGAAACGCTCATTTCACACGGAGTAATGCCATAACAGGTCCGCCATGTAAAAAAAAGATTTTGGTTGCGTGATTTTGGCCTTACAAATCTAGTAATTTCACGTGAGGACGCCAGAGGCTAACAGAAAGGTCAGAGGCAAAGAAACGGCTAACAGAAACAACAAACAGCTCTTAACAGCTTACCTATAATAGCCTTGTATGCATGCCTAAGAAACGAAAGCACAAAAATTATAAAGGTGAAATGAATGTTACTACAGAGCTGGAAACAGATTGATTCTGAGAGTTTTTCAACTTTGCTTTCCGACCATAACGTACTTTAAGAAAACGAATTTAGGAAAATTCAAAAATAACTTTTTTCATGCAAGAAAATTACTTTTTTCATTTAATGTTTTTCACGCAAGAAGAACACGACACCAGAAATTGGTTTTTTGTGTAATGTCCGGAAAGTTCTGTCACGCTCAACAAAACAACGATAACTTTTTACGAATCACGCCAATCAAGCCGTTGCGTATACCATTCGAAAGAGGAGACAATCCTCTATTAGAAACACAAACAAAAACTTAACATAGCTTTCTTCAGCGGCAATACAGACATCCAAACGTTTTCAAAAATTTTAAAGCCAAACATGATTTTTGTTGGGGTGATTTTGTCCCAGGCCTTCAGATTTTGGGAATTTAGTGTTTTTTGCATTGATGACACGCACGCAGCCTTGCGAAAGCACTTTGCGTTGATTCTGAAAGTAGCAGTGCGGTTCGACTGAATAAGTCTAATGAATAAGTAAATTTTGAGGAATTGATGCAATTCAAGCGGTTATGCTCAGGACATGCACAACGATGTTCAAAATGTTTCTTTGTTATAAAAAAAAATAAATAAAAAAAGGAGGCCGTACAACAACAAACGTACAAAAATTTTACCTTTCGTCAAGTTTTGAGTGTAGCATCAAAAGTAGTACCAGTTGCAACGGTGGTCAATTAGCAGTGTGCCACCAAAAAACCATCCAAGAAGGTGTCAGACAACCGTTAAAAAACCAGCAAATTAATTTGATTGTTTCCGTTTTTATTAGCAAAGAGCAAAGTTCTTGCTCAAGTCCTGCTAAGCTGTTCTGGTTTATTTCAAAAACAAAAAACAGATACACAAAAATGTTCTCCGCAAGGAATCTTGGAGTAAGCATTAAGCCGTGACGATACGTACTGCGTAAACGACAAAAACGCAATAAACATGCTCATCAACTACAGAAAACAGTTTTGTTCTCCAGAATGGATCCCGCGGAATGTCGATTCGCTCTCCATAAGCGGCGGTGATTATCACCGTACCCTAACAATTACGGATTAGCTATTTACTGATGATCTATTCAAAAATACTCACCTTCAAGGAGACGTCTTTACCGAACCAAACATCACCCGAAACCGTCAGATTATCGAGTTCGAGGAGGTCCGGAATACCGTGGAAACGACGTAAGAAATCGTTCACTTTGTCAAAACTGCTTCCCAGTTTCAAGAGCGGCATTGGGCGCGCAGTGCTTGGTATAAGACTGCCGTTCTCCAACTCGTACAATTGGACATGAGAGCAATAGATCAGAAGTCTTCTTCACCGGTAGGAAAGCGCGTGCGCGGAACATTGATGCCACAGGCGCCTTTGAAATTCTTGATTGCGGCACCGGCAGCTGTTTCCAGTTGAATAACTTCACGATCGCAATAAAGACGTTTTCGTTGACGATCACCTCCATTTCCATCTCTCCGTCATGGAGAAGACTCTTAGCAGCCGGTAGTTTGATCCACAGATTGTTGGTATTGAAGATCCTAAGATGATGAAGTAAAACGCTGTAGCATTGATCAAAAATACCTGAATTTCGAGACGCTTTCAAACTCTGCGACGCACTGCTTCGGCACTTGAGCAATTTCCAAAAGCATCAACTTCTCCTCGTACTGGATGAGTGTTCCGCCTTTCACGTCAGCTTCCGTTTTGTCAGTGACTTCCATCACAAATTCGGCATCCTGGGAGCACACGTGGTTCAGAATACTCATGTCAACGGTGGCGCCCGTGTTGTCGATATTCGAGAGGAAGCAAATGTCTTTGCCGTCGGCGATAAACTTGTCGAGAACCCGAGAGCGTTGAACGCTTCGTAAAAGTTGCCATGGCCAGGAGGGTACCAGCACTCCGGATCTCCACCTTCAAGCTCCATTCCAATTGGCATAGAGTGTCCTTATCAATGCGAGGATAGCGCGACTGACAGAAGGAGTGGATTTTAACATCCGCGTTGGCGTACTGCTTGAGAAGCTTCCGAGTGTCTTCGTCGGTGTTGAACGAGTTCATCAAGACCAGAGGGACTTGGACGTTGTAGGTACGGTTCAAATGCTCCATTTGGCTTAATGGTCAGCTTGAGGAAGGAGAGGTCGTTCCGCACGTTGATCACCGACTTTGGTCCTTTGCATCCCATTGATGTTCCAAGACCTCCGTTCAGTTTGACGACTACCAAACGGTTCAATCGGTTGGCCACAGCGCTTTCGTCGACGTCAGGCAGCTGAATCAACTTAGAAGCAATCAAAAATAGCTTAAACTTACCGTATGATAGGGAATGATGGCATCAAGTGGAAGAGGCTGAATCTTTGACCAGTTGATTGTTGATTTCGTATGCAAAAATCGTCCGAAAAGATGAAGGAATCCATCCAGTTCTTCTCTGTGTTGTTGTCGATTTTCTTCATTTGCAGTCTTCAGCAACTTTTTTAGCTCAATTTTCATGTCGTTGTAGACTTCTTTTTCCGCCGAGCCACAGCCATCATTCTAAAACAGAAATGCAGTTTTAATTAAAATTTAAGTAATTTTTTATTAAAAAATTAACAAAAAATTATTTAAAATATAAAAAAGGAAATGAAAAGCTCTTTCTAACATGACTGTTGATGCGATCGTCTTCAGTGCGGGCATTAGAATAACTTGCCCAAAAATGAACAAATCTAAAATTAGCAAAGAATCAAGGCTACAAGTATGTCTCGATGTCTAGTAGACCTAGTGTAGTAGTGCTACCTAAAACACTAAAAACCAATGTATGAATCATGACAATTAAAAACCAAAAAAATTTTTCTTTAAAATTTTATTACCTCGTTCATTGAAATCAATTGCCGATTACAATTTTCTTCCATAATTTCCTGAGTTTGCGGGCCAGTGTGCAGGCCATATATCAACAAAACAATGCTTCATGCATC
>MQUG01004641.1:0-11568 GCA_007213375.1 Steinernema feltiae | reverse complement strand
TGCAGAGAAGAATTCTCAGAGTTGCCAACTTCCGTCGACCGAATTCCGATTTCAAGAATGCACCGAGGAAGAAGAACGCAACGC
The DNA here is from genome assembly GCA_007213375.1 of Steinernema feltiae. Taxonomy (NCBI): domain Eukaryota; kingdom Metazoa; phylum Nematoda; class Chromadorea; order Rhabditida; family Steinernematidae; genus Steinernema; species Steinernema feltiae. The sequence goes on along the minus strand of MQUG01004641.1, from coordinate 11,484 downwards.
CAAACGCGCGTATCCTTTTGCGGTCATTTGCCTTACATCACCACAAAATCGGTGCTCAAAAACCAGAACGGAAGCGCGGTTTACTGTTTTTCGGGATCATTTTTCTATTTCAAATCGGTGTTTCTGTTTCGTGTTTGCTTAGTTGCGTAGTCGGTGTTTGTTGTGCAATTTGTGGTTAATAAATATGGGTATTGGTCAAAATGGTCTGCAAGTTCTGAAGATGGTCTTCATTCCAAAATAACAGTTTTCTGGTCCAATACAGATGCTGCAGAACTACCCATAGGTTCTCGTACTAGTGCGTTATCTTTCAACTGCAGAGCACAGATCCAAAACATTAAAGCAGGAGTGTCAATTCTACAGCTTGCAAGAACTGTGTGACGTCATGGACGTCCTTTGCACTCCGCCCTCTTGGCTCCCTCGCTATGGACTCAGTCAGCCTTGGCAGTCGTCCTCTTCCACCTATTACATTCCGGTTGTGCTATAGATCAGGACTAATAAACGGAGAAAGAGAGCCTCTACTCCGGTAAGCCGGAGATTGACCATCTCCGGCTGGGGATCGGCTGTTCCTCGGGACCCGCTACACCGCTAAACCATCTCGCAGGATCGGACGTTAGTCGCCCCGAACCTGACGTAACAACTGTATTAATGTTTTCCGCACGTTTCCACCCTGCGGTAGCGCCTGGGCCTATGTCAATGAGCCTATGGGTCTGTCGCATTTTCTCATTAATTTGGCAAAACTTGTGAATTGTAGGTCGTTCTCACAGTTTGCCTCTACTCCAGACTGCCCGCTGTCTACCTAGAATTTGTTCCAAGTGGAATGTAGCTTACTTGAGAGGTAAGTTCAATTGCAAACGAATGCCTCTGGCCTCAAATTGTGCTGCTCCCAGATATAGCTACATTAGGAATAAACACTTGGTATAGGATTCGCGCGTAGTTTTCTGACTTGCTAGGTTCGTAGCGTTCTCCTCGCTGATGTTCGAAGTTTCCAAACTGAGAAGAACAGGCGTTCCTTTTGTGGCGCTCAGCACTCGTTCCATAGCCTCCGGGTCAGTGCTGTACTCCTCTTTGTGAGCACGTACAACAATTTCTGTGTAGCGGAGATGCTTCTTACTGGGCGTTTCGATGTCAACTAGATGATCTGCACAGTTCACATAGATCTCTTTTGTCAACTGGTCATTATTCAGGATCATTTCGTGACGACACCTTTTTTCGTAGAATTCTGAAGTGACGAGACCGGGAAGTCCTGAAAGACCGCTACCAGATGACAACGTCTTAGCGGAGTCTACGAGAGAAGCAATTCCTTCGAAGAAGAGGGCCGGAACGTCGTTCATTATGAAATAATATTTCAAACTTGTCGCGTGGCTATAAATGCTTTTCTATTCTCGATGCGAACGTTAAAAGCGATGCGAAAGTGCGAATTGTCGTCACAAGACCGTTGTTGGTTGGCTAAATCAGTACACGGCCCTACACGAACTCTGGAATATCTAATGTTAACTCGACACAAATGTCCGATTTTGAAAAGTTTTTTAACTTTACAATAATTAATATTTTATGTCAAGCGAGTCAAACTGGCGGCGATTTTCAGGCTAAGAACAAACCAGTCTGACCCGATTCGCGTGCGAAAATCGCCTTCACCGTCGAGGCCATACAGATGAATCCATTTGTCTGATCGGTTAACGTCGAGGTTCTTAACGTCTTTATTGGGATTTTATTACTTTTACCATTGCATTTGCAGCACTCTATACCGAAACCTCGTCTGTTAATTATTTAAATAGAACTGATCGGTTGACAATTCTTAGACAATTCGTACATTTCCAGAACCAATTAAAAGAATTGCTGCATGTTTCGTATGCTTGATTCATTGAATTAAATTGGCTTAAACCCTGTTTCCTATGAAGAAGGAAATCCTTTGTGTGTGCATGGAGAAATAAGTTGTTTTTAGGCGTTTTGGCGATAGTTGACTGTTTGGTGTATTGCAAGAAAGGAATAAGTATCCTGTACAAGACACGTTCCTTGAGCAATTTGCAGAGGTTTGAAAACTTTCATCTGATTTTTCTCAATTGATTTTTCAACAAAAAAAAATTTTTTTTCAATGAAATTTTTTTGTTTTTGGTGCCACAGTAGTTCAAAAATGGACTACGCCTTTACGCCTTTTAAATTTTATCAAATTGGTGACCAATTTTTGGTTGACGGACCTGTCAATTTGATGCCCAGTTTTCACAATCTAATTTCAAGAATAGAATTTCAAGCTTCAAGTTCATTAATTTTTGTCAATAATTGCGCGACAAACAATGCAATCTTTTTTATGAGAAACACGAAAAACAGAAACCATTTTTAACCATTTGAATTACAAATTAAATTAAATTAATTTTTGAAACACGGGAATGTTTCATTGAGTTTGTGAATTTAATTTTTGACTAACTTGACAAATTGAATTTTGTCTAGCAGACCGCTGCAACGCCTATTATCTAACCCGCTTAAAATATGTTTTGTTTGGAAATTTTTATTTTACTTTTTTTATTCAAGCTTAAGGCATCAAAATTACCACATTTGTTCAGGAATGTTTGCCATTTGTTTACCATAAATAGATTTATAGTCTAAAAAATCGGCTTCCCCCTCCAACTGGCGATGATCTCCTTGACGGCGGCAGAAAACGACATTCTGTGGAATTGTTTCTTCTTGAGAACATCAACGAGCAACAGCGTGGTTTTGTCGTCAATTTCAACGCCCTCGCAGATCATTGCGATGTTCAAAGTGTTCTTCTTGACTAACTAAGTGGACGAAAGTTGCAACTCTGAGAATACTTCTGTCATTTTCCCATTTCTTCCGAATTCTCTCACCAAGATTGACGTATTTCCCCTTTGTGGCGCTCAACAGTCGTTCCAAAGCTTCCGGATCAGTGCTGTACTCCTTTTCGCCGGCGCATATGGAAATTTGCATGTAGTGGAGGTGCTTTCTATTGGCGTTCCGAATGTCGACTGGTTTGAGTTCACAATTGTAGTTCTGCTCGTTTTCCAACTGACCGTTGCGCACCCTCTTGTATTGAAAACACCTTTTAGCGTAGGCCTCGGAAGTGACATGGCCGGGCCGTCCTGAAAGAGCGCTACCAGCCAACAGCACCTCCTTGAAGAAGAACTGAGAGACGACTTCTTCGAAGAAGAGGGCGGGAACGTCGTTCATATTTGAGAGCTGCAGTGAATGCACAAACACCGACCAACCTATAAATGCTACCATACCAAGCTACCATCTGTCATCCTCATGTATTGACGAACGAGAAAATTTTTTAAAAAAATATGTCTTTACCAGAATTCTAGAGATCTGGGTTACGGTAAGGACGGACTGACCAACAAACAAATAAAAAAAAATATTTCGTATGGGGACGTGCGATAGCACCTTTTGCTCCGCTCGTCCGGTAACGAGAAATTTTTTTTTAAATATGTATAAAAAAAACATTTATTAACCACAAAATTGAACAACAAACACCGACTAAGCAAACACAAACTCTGATTTGAAATAGAAAGATGGTTTCGAAAAACAGTAAACCGCGCTTCCGTCCTGCTTTCTCAACACCGATTTTGTGGTGATCTTTGGCCAATTAGCTGCGAAAGGATACGCGCGTTTGGCTTTGCGTTCTTCTTCCTCGGTGCATTCTTCGAATGGGAATTCAGTCGACGAAAGTTGCAACTCTGAGAATCGTTCTTTGCAATAAATCATTTTCCCGACCATTTCGACCGAAGTCTCCCTCCAACTGGCGATGATTGTCTTGAGGGCGGCAGAGCACTTCGCAGGAAAGTACATTCTGTGGAATTGTTTCTGTTTGAGAAGATCAACGAGCAGCTGCGCGGTTTCCTCTTCAATTTCAACGTCCTTGGCGATTGACATCTTGTTCAAAGTGTTCTTCTCCACCAGTGAGCGCATCATCTTCAGAACGTCGGTTGTGATCTTCGTTTCCACTTGCAACTCAAAGACCAGTCGGATTGACTCGACGCACTTTGCAATCTCCTCGCTGATGTTCGGAGTTTCAAAACTGAGAAGAACGTGTTTTCCTTTTGTGGCGCTCAGCAGTCGTTCTGTAGCTTTGGAATTAGTAATGTACTCCCCTCCAGTGGCTTGTATGACAACGAAGCGGAGATGCGTTCTACTGGACGTTTCGATATTGAGTTCCCGATCTTCACAGTTGAAATAGCTCTCCTTCTCCAAGCGCCCATTTCTCAGCCACACGTAGTGAACAAACCTTTTAGCGTAGAACTCGGAAGCGACATTGCCGGGGAGTCCTGAAAGATTCCTACCAGCTAACAGCGTATCTGTGCGGGTGAATTGAAAAACGACTCGTTCCAAGAAGAGGGCGGGAACGTAGTTCATTCTGAAATCAATTTTCAAATAGTTATTCAAACGCTCGCTATAAATGCTTTTGTAATCTGTGAAAAGCGATGCGGAGGTGAGAATTGTGGTGACAAGGATTTGTAATTGCAGAGTCAGACCGCCGCGCATCCCACGTTGTAATGGGTACGCACTTGCTACAGAATTACAGTGCGCATCTGAACAAAAATTCTTCAAATAAACGCTGCAAGACCCGCCTTTGTTTTAATTCACAATGTTTTGTTCTGTGCAGTGTGTGTCTATTCGTCTGAAATGTCAGACATTCGAATATACTCTTCTCTGGACCATTTCTGTCGCATCATCCAGAGAATTCAAGAGAAGTTCTTCAACCATGTTAATAATTTCTTCCAGCAACGAGAACATCAGGAACGTTTGTCCGGAACGCCAAGGCCGTCGGGGCGAGGGACGCCCGGGCCGATTTCCAATTGCCAAGTGTATAGCTTTTTCCATCATGTCTTTGTGCGCCTATCTCCGTCTAGCCCGTCTGCATTCCTTTCATTTCTCTTCTGACCTCAGCTCGACTCTATTTACAAATCGCATAGCGCGCTCTTTCTATCGTGACTTTCACATGAGTTTGTGATGGTTCGATCAACAGAGTACAACACGAGGCGGATTGCATATGAGTGATCATCGAAAAAATTCCCATGTCTCCCATGTTGTAATCCAAAAAGATGCGCGCTCTGTTACCCAATTTATAAGCGCGTATTATCATCACTCGGGACCGTCGGACCCCGAGCGATACTTTCATGCAATACTTTCAGACTCTCCGCTCTCGGGTATCCAACACACATCAAAGGGAAACCCACCCTAGAGCCACCGGATGAATCTCTAACTCTATCATCGCAAATGACTGCTCGTTTGAGCGAAAGATTCCCAACTGAAGGCATCTTTACCCTCCAAGACCTGTTGAAACCGCAGATTGTCTCGCTGCCGTTGTTAGCATACAGAGTTGTTCTGGCATCAATGAGCGGCGCCGAATTCTCCGTAAATATAAACTAGATTAAAATAGGCGAAGACGAAGCACCGTCTAACTGTGCCAAACGCTCCCCCTAGAGTCCTACAGTAGTTGCTACTTTCCTCTGGGCAACGCTAGCCTAAATCTCTTAATTTCTGTATTTCGCAATCCAGAGAACGGAGCGTGAGTGCATTGGAAACAGGAAGAAACACATGAGGTCCGGCAACAATTCGTTGTGAGAACCTGCTCCAATCCAGCTCGGTTAGACACAGAAAACTTTCGATCCACCCACTTACGAAATCCGATTCGATCGGCTTTAGCGCCTTTGGTCCACTTGAATGATGTGTCAATGCTTTCAACGCTAACGCAAAGTTTATTAACCGCAAAATTCCAATCAAATACCCCCTCAGCAAATAGAAACAGTGTTTTGAAATCACAAGAGGGCCATGAACAACAACCAACTAAGCGAACACAAACACTGATTGTAACTTGAGAGATGATCCCGAAAAACAATAAACCGCGCTTCCGTCCTGCTTTCTGAGCACCAATTTGGTGGTGATGCGTGGCCAAATACCTCCAAAAGGATACGCGCGTTTGGCTTTGGGCTCGTCTTCTTCCGTGCATTCTTCAAATGCGGATTCTGTCGACTCTGAAAATCCGTCTCTCCAATAGAAGATTTTCCCGACCATTTCCTTCAAGTTCTCTCTCCAACTGGTGATGATCTCCTTGAGGGCGGTAGACAGTGGACGGAGTGACATAGCGGACGGAAGTTGCAACTCTGAGAATTCCCCTTTGTAAGAAATCATTTTCCCGACCATTTCGCCCGAAGTCTCCCTCCAACTGGCGATGCTCGTCTTGAGGACGGCAGAACACTTTGCATGAAGGTGCATTCTGAAAAACTGATTTTGTTTGACAAGATCTACGAGCAGCTGCGCGGTTTCGTCTTCAATTTCAACGTCTTTGGTTATGAAAATCTCGGTCAAAGTGTTCTTCTTCACTAAGGAGCGCATCATCTTCAGGACGTCGCTTGTGATCTTCGTGTCCACTTGCAATTGAAAGACAAATCGGATTGACTCGATGCATTTCGCAATCTCCTCGCTGATGTTCGAAGTTTGCAATAAAAGAACAACGTGTTTCCCCTTAGTGGCGCACAGCACTCGTTCCATCGCCTCCGGATCAGTGCTGTACTCCTCTTCGCCGGCGCATATGCCAATTTGCATGTAGGGGTGATGCATTCTATTCGGCGTTTTAATGTCTACTGGTTCATCTTCCCAGTTGAGATAGTTCTCCTTCTCCAACCGCCCATTTCTCAAGTACATGCAGTGAATAGAGTTATTAGCGTAGTCATCGGAAGCGACATGGCCGGGCAGTCCTGAAAGAGCGCAAGCAGCCAACAGCGCCTCTTTGCGGATGAACTGAGAAACGACGCCCTCGAAGAAGAGCGCGGGAACGTCGTTCATATTTGAGAGCTGCAGTGAATGCACAAGCTATAAATGGTGTGTGTTCGCGCAAAAAGCGATGTGTGAGCATTGTTGTGACAAGTGCTGTAAGAAAATTTATGGTGCTGTGACTTCCTTTGATGTTCGGAACAGTTTTTTAAATTTAGTCGCAGTTATTTATTTTGCATTTTGCATTTTTGGACATTTTTGATCGGAGTGTGTGGAGTGTGTTTTTAAAAGAGTTTTTACCGCTGGTTTTTTTTTGTTTAAATTTTGTGCTCGCTCGGCTCGCCCAAAATTCACCAGGCAAACCCTGCGGCAGCCTGGTAAATCCTAAGGCCTAGCCCTAAGGCAGTTACAGCTCTGTCATAGAAATCATGTAAACTGCAAAAATAATTTTTAACTTGAAAAATTTCGCGGTAAAGTTGTTCGCAGTAAAGCCACGCTTTTACCGCTTTGCGTAGCCGTCGTGGCTTATTGGTGGTGGAACAATCAAGCGAGGTCTTGTCACGACAATTCTCACCTCCGCATCGCTTTTTAAGAGACTAAAAGCATTTATAGGCTTGAATAACTGTTTTTTGAAAACATAATCAGAATGAACGACGTTCCCGCCCTCTTCTTCGAAGGAGTCGTTTCTCTCTTCACCAGCAAAGAGACGCTGCTGGCTGGTAGGAATCTTTCAGGGCTTCCCGGCCATGTCGCTTCCGAGGTCTACTCTAAAACATCTCGTCAATACATAAGGATGACAAATGGGCGCTTGGACGAGGAGAGATTTTTCAACTGTGAACACCAGGAACGCAAAATCGAAACGCTCACAATCAGTAGAAAGCATCTCCACCAAATAACAATTGTCGTACGCGCCGACGAAGAAGAATATAGCACTGATCGGGAGGCGGTGGAACGAGTGCTGAGCGCTACAAAGGGGAAACACGTTTATCTCTGTTTGCGAACATCGAACATCAGCGAGGAGATTGCGAAAAGTGTCGAGTCAATCCGACTTGTTTGTGAGTTGAAAGTAAACACGAAGATCACATGCGACGTTCTGAAGATGATGCGCTCACTGTGTGAAGAAGAACACCTTGAACAAGATGTCAGTCGCCGAGGGCGATAAAATTTCCGACGAAACCGCGCAGCTGCTCGTAGATCTTCTCAAACAGAAACAATTCCACAGAATGTTTCTTTCTGCCTACTGCTCTGCGGCCCTCAAGACGATCATCGCCAGTTGGAGGGAGAATTCGGAAAAAATGGTCGGGAAAGTGGTTTATTGCAAAGAACGATTCTCAGAGTTGCAAATTCCTTCGACTGAATTCCCATTTACAGTATGCACGGAAGAAGACGAGCGCAAAGCCAAACGCGCGTATCCTTTTGCAGGTTTTTGGCCACGCATCACCACAAAACTGGTGCTGAGAAATCAGAATGGAAGCGCGGTTTACTGTTTGACGATGAGGCGCTGTGCGTTCAAAACAGTGTATCTGTTTGCTTAGGTGGTGTTTGTTTCTCTGAACTTTGAAAGGTTAATAAAGATATGGAGTGAAATCTCAAACTGCTAAAGCTCTAAAGCTGACAAATTCTCGAACATTTACCAATCACGTTGCAGGCAGACGCAATTCTGATCTTCGACGTGAAGGGAACATTTTAAAATGAGTTTTCTCCGCTGGAAACACTCAGAGTGGAAGGAACAAACCATCTTATGAACAAACGACGTTTCCGCCCTCTTCTTCTAAGGAGTCGTTTTCCACTTCAGCAACAATGAGGTGCTCTCACTTGGTAGCGCTCTTGCAGGACTGCCCGGCCATGTCGCTTCCGAGGCCTACGCCAATTCATGTGGCGTTGCAACCATGCAACCAACGTTGCAACGTTTTGGCTATTTCTGGAGATCTAAACGAGATATAACCAACATTGCAATGACATCATGTACAAAACACGTTTAATCTTCTGTCAACGAGGCGATCATTCTGAATTGTCAATCGACGTAGTCTGCACCAAACGATTGAGGACAATCGTCTCGTCGACAGAATCGTTCACCTTCAGTCCTCTCAGCCGATGTTCTAGGTTCGTTCTGGGTCGATTCTGAATTCTCCAGAATTCTAATTCTAATTGTCGCAGTCATGTGTAGTTACTAGGTAATAGATTATTCTCGCTCATGACTGTGCCGAGTTATGGGTTTGGTGTGCGCTTCTCGCGGGCTCTCCGTGGAACGCCCGTTAAAGTGAAAACAGTCAATTCACTTCAGCCATCAAGCTCTACCTTTTTAAAGTAAAGTTTAGCTTTTGTATTTTGGGCCCGCAGGTCTTGAAACAGTTGTCTGCATTATTTTGATTAGAGGTACGTTTGTTAGACTCTCAAAATGAAATTGAAGTTCTGGAAGTAAGTGCCCGCGTGTGTTATGTTTCTATTTTTGGATTTTCGATTCTTCCAAGGGAAGAAGAGCAAGAATAACGATGCAGCCAGCGATCACGCTGGTAGCCTGGTAGCAATCACGCTGGTAGCCTGGTAGCGATCACGCTGGTAGCCTGATACCAGCGTGGTAGCCTGATACCAGCGTGGTAGCCTGATACCAGCGTGATCGCTGGTAGCCAATTGATTATTCTCGTATCTAGATCATGTATCGAAAAACGATATCGAAAATACCCTAAGCAGAGCTAACGAAAGAATCAGTCAGATCCAGTTGATGAAGAAGGTGGAAGGAAGGTGGAGCGTGCACCGATGCAGCGATCTTCAAGTATTTTTCGTCATTTCGTCATTCGGTTTTAATTTAAATTTTTTTAGTCAAACCGGCTCCGGAAGGGATTCGGACTCGCGGTAAGTGCGCGTAAGTGACGTTGTGAGTGAAGTTGACTTCAGAAAGTAATGCTATCTTGCACGAGAAAGAAGGAACATGCTTAGTGAAGTGGAAGTAAGTATTTCGAGAACCCCATGCTTCGCACACATAAACGATTTCAGGTGCACTGTGGAGCCTCTTTGCGTCATGAAGAAGGATTTCCCGGTCCAGTACCAAGAGTACCAAGAGCAAAAATCCACTCGAATCGTCTCCGTTGTCGGAAAGGCCGGAAATGCCACCTGTGTACGACAATCCTTGAAGTTCAATATGGAGACGCGTGGAGAACGCATCATTCTAAGCTACAATGAGGTTCGAGCGAATTACTCGGTTGCTCTGATCGATTTTTACTTGAAGAAATTGGAAATCGATTCTTCGGAGGGAGAAAATTCTATCTAGCTTTGTATCTAGTTTGTAGCCGTCGCTTACGACGGTTAATATAAATACGGTGTTCAGAGAAGCGCTTTCCAATTTCCAGAGAAGCTCTCAATTGTCTTGTCGCAGTCATGGTTCAGTCATGGTCAATTTTCATCCTTTCAAGAAACGGGCGTTTCTACTTCGAGCCCGTGAAAAGGACGCATCCCCGCTTGCTCGATCATCCTCAGAATCAGCGAGCATAACCATGACTGCGACAAGTGCGGATGAACTGATTTTTCATTATCTTTTAATCGCCCCCGAGAGTCTTCTCAGCCGACGCAGTTCGTTCTGCGGTTGACTCTGAATCCTCCTCAGATGGATCATCCGCACTTGACGCAGTCATGGTTGTGCTCGATTCAGTGGTCGTAGCGGTAGTTACAGACGTACGTGCCGTCGTGTTCGAGCGGCTCGTTTTCTTAACTTGGGCTGATCGTGAAGGCGACTATTTACATCCTTTCCACTGAAAAATAGCTGATTCACTTCAAATCAACAAGAGTGTTGATTTGATTTGTTTTCAGTAGCCCGTTCCGGTCTTCGCCGATCGCCGAGGTTACGCTCCCGTCACGAGAGTTGTCAATACAGTACATTTTTAAAAAACGCAGCGCGAAAAACGAAATATGAAGCCCGCGGTGAGCTCCGGGCTAATTGTTTAACTTTACGCTTCTGTCTGCGGGTTGTTTGTGAGAAATAGACTTCCCGTATGTTGTTTACTTTATATGCTTCTAACTTCAAATTTTTGTCACTCCGGTCGTTTACTTCGGTCCCCGGTCGGTCGTTCCATACGTCCGTCATTTTTCATCCGTTTGGTAATTTTCAGAAACATGCGCTACTGCGAGCAGGCTTTCCGCATTGTGTGGGCCCTGAAGCGACTCCCACCGGTGATGAAGCCATCCGGTGACGGTTCGGTGAGTTGATGTTATAATTTATATTTTTTGTTTTTTTTATTTAGAAACAGATCCGTCAAGATCTCCTGGTTTGGAGTGTTGTCAGCGAACTTCCCGGAGGAAGAACTGACCAGCATCCTGACTAGCGCGGCGACGACCTACAGCGAGCGAAGTGCAGGCACCCGGCATACAGGAGTGGATAGCCGAGTACGGGGAAAACCGCTCCGAACTTGACATCAACGCCATTCTCGTACTCGGTGTGCGCATCTACCACACCCTGTCCGCTCAAATTATGAAGCGAATGGAAGCCGCTGAGAAGATCTTGGACGACTTTACGAAGCCTCAGCTCTCTGAGGCTCTGAGGCAAGTTCAATGAATTAGAGAGTCGCCAGGAGATGATGGAAGGAAGGTCGACTGGTTAATTTCAGTTTTTACTCACCGTACCTATGGTTAAATTTTAGGATCATCAAGTTCCTTCGAGCTCGGGCCGCCGTTCATCCCTATTTTCTCCTCCGCCTTCTCCTTTCATTGGCCGCTCGGACTCGACGTCAGTTTCTCTGAGAATGTCGTATCCTTTCATCCGTCTACTTT
>MQUG01004634.1:0-13012 GCA_007213375.1 Steinernema feltiae | reverse complement strand
TCTCCTTGAGCGTTTGCCATTCGTTCCTCGCGTACAGCGTTTGACCGCAGTTGAGGCCCGGAGTGGAGGGAGCACGCTGCAAGAGGATATAGGGTCTCGAAGCGATCTCTCTCACCTGCCAGCAATCGACTCCCCGAATCCACTCGGGCAATGGCACCGCGTGCAGTCGTTCGGATGCGGATAGCCGCCACGCGCGCAATTCAGCTTGTTCCCAGGACACGTGTCTGAATCAGGGGCGCTTAGGTCAGCGCAGAACGCGCGCTCCACTCACTGCAACTGTAGAGTTTGTTCATGATCGCAATGTCGGTGAAAGTTGGAGTTTGACTCGCGCCAATCGCCATTTGGTACTTGGAGTTGTAGGCGACCATCACGTCCTTACTGGTGTCTTTCGCCCAGAGCCTAAAACGGCTCCGCTGTAGCGCGAATGCGTGGGGTGAACCCACGTTGACCAGTAGTGCAGCTGACTACGGTAGTCGTAGCGGAACCCCAAAGGAGTTTGTCCTCCCCGGCGTCCCACTTTTCGTATTGGGACGTGTAGTTACCGTCAACGTTCTTCATGTCTACCCAGATCCAGTTGTCGCGATCACTGCGTGTGTGCGTGTGGATGAAGCCGAGCGCGTGGCCGAGCTCGTGGCATGAGCTGTCGAAGCGCTCGCAGCCGGCGTTCAACGAGAGATCCTGGGTCATTTCGTGATATCGACCGAGTCTGCTTTCGCAGGCCTTGCCGCGGTAGATGCGGATCTTGTGCTCGTTGAGAGTTGGGTCAACTTCGTGGAAGCGAATGCACGTGTTCGCCTCGTAGAAACGCATCGCCATGAGCACGAACTTGCGGCCGTTCTCGCCTGAAAGCACCGATATGAGGGTACTGTAGACGCGCGGTCTTCTGCGGCTCACTGAATGCAGGATCGAAAAAGTAGTTGACTTTGCCGTTGGTCCACAATGAATTCGGACCTCAATTCACCGTTTGGCGCTTTGAGCGACTGGAATTGAGGTGCTCCCTGAAAGGATACTGTAGGCGCAAAGTGCGCAAACGCTCTTCTCACTCATCGTCGGCTCCTTGAATCGAGCTCACATCGACGATGTCGGCGACCATCTCTTGAGGAACCGGTTTCGCATTCATTTTCTGAAATTCCTACCGTAATCACGGCTTTAAAACTACCGTAATCACTTTGATATCCCGCAGCGCCTTGTCGATCTGCTCCTTCTTCTGCTTGTAGATCTCTGCTTGATCGCTCTCCAACTTGCGCGCCGCCGCCTCCTTGAGGATCTCCGCGGATTTCGTCGCTTCCCTGAACGAGTGATGAAGCCTCGATTCTGGAATTCCTCACGACTGTACCTCGGCTGGGGGCTCCAGTGGAGGCTTTAGCGATGAATCCTCTCCATTTCCTTCCTCCTCTGCTTGGGTGAAGCTCGTCAGCAGCAGCGCTCCACACAACAGAAACTTCCAGGCAGCCATCGACGGTGTGTTGGTAGGAATGCGCTCCTTTGACGCGTTTTTATAGCTTCACGATAGCTCGCAAGATGCACTTATTGCATAAAAGGCGAACATCCTGTATTTTCGACCAAAAGTCATCTTCCACACAATCACTTCCGTTCACGTGCCCTCCAGCGTCCAATGTACAATTCGCTGTATTACAACACCTGTTCACACTAATCCTAATGCGATTAAGCGGAACTGATCACCGATCAAATTCGTTGTTTTTCGATCTAGGCGAGGAACTGGCTCTCATTAGCTTGCGTTTCTTACGTTCCTCTTAACTCAAAGCTAATCTTGGGTGCTGATTTCAATCACTGATTGCGCATGTAGCCTGTGATTGTGGGCGCCCGGACATAAGACCCAACGCCAAAAGACCCAAAAACCAAGAAATTAAAGAAAATTACTAACAAAGTTACTTGTAATGTCTGCTATTAACATTTGAACAGGGCAGATGTCATTTTGTCCTCTCCAAAATTCACAAGGCAAACCCTGCGGCAGCTGATATGTTTCAGCCTAACGCAGTTACGGTATGGTTAGCTTAATACGAAGCCTAAATGCAACGTTCAAAACTTGTTTTCCAGCAACACGACGTAACACCAAACCAACAAAGCAATACCAAAGCTCTTCAGAACGTTTTCAACGTTGGAGGTTGTGATCGGAAGACCAAACCAATTTTTAACTTCAGATGTTTCGCGCTTAACATGTAACCGTCGCTATATACTTGGCTCGCAGTAGTTGTGATACGTTTGATCTTTCGTACATGACCAGTAGTTGCTTATAGGTTTTTAGCACTGTCCTCGTCAAGCCGATGAATTTTTACACTTATATTTGATTGTTTTGGATCGACTTTTGGGTCTTTTGGCGGTTGGGTTGTGGGTCTTAATTTTTGGGTCACCGTGATTGTGTTCAATACAATGACAACTGCTCACCAACGTCATCAAGCTGATCAGTTCATGCGCAGAATCGATCTAAAACCCATACCAGTAGCAATTCTATCATTTTGTGATTTCTCAGTATTGGATTGAAACGACAGCTGTTTCAACACCTTGTACCACAGCAACCATGACTGCCACGTCCGCCGTTCGTTGGTCGCACTTTCGCAAATCCATGAAATGAAAACTGAATACACGACGATCAGCGGCTGATTGTTATCGCCACGCGTTGTTCCGTATTCGCGGTGCATAGTTGTAAAAATCGGGTCTCAAAATGACATTGAATTTCAATCAATTTGATTTACATGTTTGATTCAGTTGTTTTATGAGCTAACAAAGGTTTGAAAGCTCAATTGCTTTGAAAGTTTACAGGGCCGCTTACAGTGTGTTGCACTCTGAGCGGTTGCATCAACATACAGTGCCAAACAAAGCTTCCTTGCCAACCTACGTATTTCTTAATAAATACACTTACCGTAGTCGCCAAGGCCGAGACACCTTTTAGACAGCACGTAGTCTAGACAGCTTTTTATTTGTATTATTAAGATTCGCAAAAGACACAATCACATAGCGCTGCGTTCACATCACGTCCATGCGGAGTGAATCGCCACATAGATCAAGTGCAATTTGGAGATTTGAGTTTGGTATCCGCGAGGCGATCTTCTCTGATTTTTCTCGATATTTCGGGTGGAGTTTTTTTATCTTGTGGCTCTTCTCAAGCGTTATGTTCTCTAGCGAAATCGATGCGCCCAGCTTCAGTTCCTTTGCCAGAGCGCGTTCCAAAAACAACTCAATTAGCTCGGCGTCATTCAGTAGAACTCCATCATAAATCAATCGGTGGAATCTCGTTGAGCTGACGAATGTCTCGAGCGTTTTGGCCAGTTTCTCCGGTTCAGGCCATTTAAACCAAAGAAACAGGTGAAGCGTCCGGACGCTCCCGAGTTCCACTTGACGCGTAACGAAATCACGCGATTGCCAACCTTGTTGTTGGATGGAAATGTCCTCAAATCCGGGGCAATCCTTGAACGTCTCGAAGAGGATTTCAGTTTGGCCGCTAGACTCCCCTTGATAAGTCATATCAGGGCCAGTAGCAGTTCGCTACAAGAGACGCAACGGTCGGAAAATCGTCGTGTTCACGTTCGTGCTGACTAACTTGATTCGTAGAATGCCATCTAACAAATGTGAATCTAACAAATTCCAAATTGAAATCAGTGTTTCTGCGTTTTTCAATGCAGTAGCTGCTTTCCATACCTTTCACCCTGCACCATAATGTAAATCCGCGTCGCTTCTCTTCATGTACAGCGCCAAATTGTGACCATTCACCCGATAGCTGGTTGGCTTGCTTGAAAGTCGCGTGTTTCACTTGGTGGCAGACGGTATCGATGAAGAACAGAGGCACCCAGTCCATGGAGGGAGGAGAATTCGGTTGAATGGCGAGCGTCGGGCCGCTGGAGCACCGCAATGCGATCACACATCGAGTGCGCGCATCGGTCAATTTGCACCTCATAATGTAGCTGTTGATATCGAAATATGCTCATTTGTTCCATCTACTGCGCTAATCTTGGACCGCAATTCGGTCTTCTCGTGTTTTTCGCTAAACAGCGCACTTTTGAAACTGACATAATGTTTATTTCTTTCACTTTGATCTTCTCTTTGCGCCTCGCCAACAAACAACCGCCACATCGCAAAAGCAGATACCTGACAAAAGGAGACTCATTGCAACGTTTCAAAACCATGCGATTGGAAGTGCGTTTGTCTGTTGTGCGCCTGAGTTCGACGCCCAGTGTTGTCGCCTCTTTGGTGGCTCTGACGGAAATCTAGTTTTCAGGATTTCTGTTAACGAGCGTTTTTGCTAAAACACGTCAAATTCCAGGAAAAATGCAATCAGAAACTCGTGTTCCTGCTCTCAATCGGAAGAAGCCATGCAAGCCTCATATCTGTCCCGGTTGCTTAACTCCCATGAAATACCCGAAAATCTTTCCATGCGGTCATTCCATTTGCGAACGTTGCGAATCTAAAATGTTGCAAACAGTTCAAGGAACGGATGATGAGGTTTCTGTAAACTGTCTGTGCTGTAGCGCAAAAACAGTCTTGAACATGTCTACTGGTCTACCCGTGAATCACGCTCTGAAAAGTGAGCTGAATTGCAGCTTTCTGACGCCTCTATGTTTTGGTGTTTTTTTAGGAATGATTGCTCACAACTCGCAGAAAAACAAGACAGGCGTAAAGTGCAGCGAGTGCAAAAAACAGAACAACGAAGCGCTGTTTTGTGGACATTGCAGCGCAAGTTCAAACCCTAAAAACGTTAATTTCTCTTCGTTTTAGGTCTTTTCCTGTGCAAATTGCGCATTCAGCAAGCACAGGCACCACAGAAGAATGGAAATTGTCACTTCAGTATCACAAATACTCGGGCCCAGAAATGAAGATGTATAATTAACAATTTGGTCTGAATTTTTAAATTAATTCAAAATTTCAGAAATTGCTCGTTGACCCCTGCACCTTTCGCTATTCAACGCGCGGTTTGAAGCTGTCTGCTTTAAGTAAGTCTATTTTACTGATTGCGTTCAGTCGCTTGATTGCGACTACATTTCAGGCTCTAGCAACCCGTCATTTATAATCAAAAATTCGGCCTACGTCATTACAAAATCCAGTGACGGAGCTCAGCTTCTCCTCAACGAAACAAGACTAACTGGTGTGACCAAGAGCGTTCCACTGGCAACCGTTGGAGTTTCCGTGCAGAGTTTTTGTGAATTTGGCACCTTTTCATTCAACTTCTACAGCCACGTCTACATTTTCCAGAGTTGCACGTCTCCTAAAATCTTCAAATTGAACCTAAAGTCAGTTGCTATTACATCGCTTGTGATGAAAAGTGGATTTTAGAAAATACACGTTGGAGAACGTAACGGACGCAATTCCGCATGGATTTGAGAGAATCGTTTGTGTTTCTGTTCCATCGTCGCGTGAGGCCATCTTTCTGACTGGAGTGGACAGCGAGAACAAGACGAGTTTTGTGATGATTCGTTTGGCAAAGACTGTTGTTCCCGCAATCTCTCCAGAAGAGGAGGAAGAATATGAGTTTTTGGAGTGCCCGGAGCAAGATGAAGAAGAAGATCAAGAGCCAAGTCCAATCGTCTGTCAAGGTTGCGATTCAGGTCAAGGATTTAACGGTCCTCCCAAATTTCTTCCAAAATGCGGTCATTCGGTATGTACGAAATGCGAAAGTGATTGCCGGGACGTCAAATCAAGCGGAGAGTGGTGCTTCACATGTCCGATCTGTCAGTCTGAGAGCACACGGACAAAGAATCGACTGGCTACTAATGAGAATCTAGACAGTGAGAGAGATAGTGTACTTGTCTTAAGTAGTGTTATTTTTCTTTTAGAAATGATCAAGCAAGAATTGAAGACTCTAGATCTAAACAATCCACGCTGCGGGTCGTGCAAGAAAAGCGTCGATAAGGCAGAAATTTTGAATTGCGCAGATTGTCAGGTACGGTCGCTTAAATTGGCATTTGATTACTCGCTACGGGAGCCTGCGATGTGTGTGGTCGAGTAACATCAAAAAGACTTGAAGGCGATTGTAGATTGGGCTCTTCTGCATCTTTTGCACCCATTTTTTGCGCCCTTTTTTAAATTTAATCCTATGCTAGTGCAACGTTGTCCTCATCCTCATGCTCTTTCAGGCTCTCACTTGTACGCTCTGCTACTTCAAAAAGCACGAAGGTCACAAAAACGTGGAAATAGCGTCGTTTATCTCGTCAGACCAGATAAAGGCTCGACTATCTAGTGCGAAATTAGCTCCAGCGGACATCAATTATTTGACAGACGGAGCCACGCAAATTGTTAATTCCGGACAAAAGGTTCGCACCATTTTTACTGAATTTGTCATCAAAGTTTTTAGTCCGGATTTCAATCTCTTCGACGCCGTGCTCCAGAAGGGGAGTTTATGACAAATGAAGCGATGGAACTGTGCAAAGCAAAAATGGAGGCAACTGGAAAAGAACAAGTAAATGAATGGAACGAAAGAGTTCTCGCTGTAATGCGTTCCTGATTGTGGAGATGAAGTAAACCTATTTTAATGTCAAGATAATTAACAACTTCTTGATTTATTGTACGTCAACCTGTTCTTTTATTATTTCAAAGCATAATAAATGTACTATTTGGCTAGTTATTAGTAAAATACCAAGGTTTTTATGCTTAGGTCAAGCTTTCAATAACTTTCAAAAGTCTTGAATTGTCTCAAATCTGAATCAAAATCAAATCAAAACTGAAAAACTCAATTGTCTCAAATTCAGACTTCGTGTCTGTCAAGTTCTCAAGCTGAAGTTTCCCTACGCTAAGCCTAAGTTTCCCTAGGTTGACTTGCTTGAAAGTCGCGTGTTTCAGTTGGTGTCAGACGGCATCGCTGAAGAACAGAGGCACCAAGTCCATGGAGGGAGGAGAATTCGGTTGAATGGCGAGCGTCGGGCCGCTGCAGCGTTTATAGGAGGACCGCGAGGACCGCAATGCGATCACACATCAAGTGCGCGTATCGGTCAATTCGCACCTCATAATGTACTGATGATATCCAAATATGCGCATTTGTTCCATTTACTGCACTAATCTCGGTCTGAAATCCAGTTTTCGCTCTGGTAGGACTCTGTTAATGCGTTGCGTGAACCCTTACACACTTGCCAACCTGTGTGATCAGAAAATGCGCTGGATTGAACGTTTGTTGGCTGTTATCGAGCGTTTGCTCTAAAAACTCGTCAAATTACAGGAAAAATGCAATCAGAAACTCCTCTTCTTGTTCCTCTTCTCGATCGGGAGATGCTAAGCAAGCCTTCTGTTTGTCCCGGTTGCGTAACTCGCATGGAAAACCCAAAAATCTTACCATGCGGTCATTCCATTTGCGAACGTTGCGAATCTGAAATGGTGCAAACAGTTCAAGGAAAGGAAAATGAAGAGGTCTCTGTCAACTGTCAGCGTTGTCAGGAAAACACAGTCTTGAACATGTCTACTGGTCTACCTGTGAATCACGCTCTGAAAAGTGAGCGGAATTGTAGTTGATTGAAGGCCATAATTTCGGTGTTTTTTAGGTTTGCTTGCTCAGGACTCGCAGAAAAACAACACACCTGTAAAGTGCAGCGAGTGTAAGAAAGAGAAGAACGAAGCACTGCATTGTGGACGTTGCAACGCAAGTTCAAATCCTACATACGTTAATCTCTCAATTTCTATTCGTTTTAGGTCTTTTGCTGTGCAAATTGCGCATTCAGCAAGCACAGGCACCACAGAAGAATGAACATTGTCACTTCACGATCACAAGCAGTCAGGCCAATTCAAGATGTATAATTAAGAGTTTGGATTAACAATTTTAAAATTCAAAATTCAGAAATTGCTCGTTGACCCCTGCGTCCTTCAGTACTCAATGAAGGGCGTACAACTGTCTGCTTTAAGTAAGTCTACCTTACTGACTGCGTTTAGTCGCTTGATTGCGGGTACATTTCAGACTCTAGCAACCCATCATTCACAAGTGAAAATTCGGCCTTCGTCATCACAAAATCCAGTGACGGAGCTCAGCTTCTCCTCAACGAAACAAGACTAAATGGTGTGACCAAGAGCGTTCCACTGGCAACCGTTGGAGTTTCCGTGCAGAATTTGTGCAAATTTGGCACTTTTTCATGCCACTTCCACAGCCACGTCTACATTTTCCAGAGTTGCACGTCTCCTAAAATCTTCAAATTGAACTTCAAGTCAGTTGCGCAGCACATCGTTTATGACGAAAATATGACGAAAAGTGAATTTTTGTTCTAGAAATTTCACGTTGGAGGATGTCACGGACACAATTCCGCATGGATTTGAGAGAATCGTTTGTGTTTCTGGTCCATCGTCGCGTCGTTCCATCTATCTGACTGGGGTGGACAGCGAGAACAAGACGAGTTTTGTGATGATCCGTTTGGCAAAGACTGTTGTTCCCGCGATCTCTCCAGAAGAGGAGGAAGAGTTTGAGCACTTGGAATGCCCGGAGAAAGATGCAAGTTCATTCGTCTGTCAAGGTTGCGGATCAGATCTATTCAGCGGTGTCCCCAAAGTTCTTCCAAAATGCGGTCATTCCGTATGTATGAAGTGCGAAACCGATTGTCGTGGCGTCAAATCAAGCGGAGAGTGGTGCTTCACATGTTCGATCTGTCAGTCTGAGAGCAAAGGAACAAAGGAGCGACTGGATATTAATTTGGATCTATGCAGTGAGAAGGATACGGTAGTTGTATGTAGTATTATTATTTTTTTAGGAATGATGCAGCATACCCGACAAGAACTGCAAGCCCAAAGCCCAGTTCCAAATCGAAACAAACCACACTGCGAGTCATGCAAGAAAAGTGTCAATAAGGGAGACATTTTGAATTGCGGGGAGTGTCAGGTACAGTCGCTTAAATTTGCATTCGGTTACTCGCTACGTACAGAGAAGACCACACACATGGCGCGTTTCGCGCCATTTTCGAATGCGAATGATCCGATAATTATTGAACGTTCCCCTCATGCTCACTTTTCAGGCTCTCACTTGTGCGCTGTGTTTCTTCAAAATGCACCGAAGTCACAACAACGTGGAAAAAGCGTCGTTTGTCTCATCAGACTGGATTAAGGCTCGACTATCTAGTGCGAAATTAGCTCCAGCGGACATCAATTCTTTGATAGACAGCGCCACTCAAATAGTTAATTCTAGACAAAAGGTTCGCACATTTTTACTGAATTTGTCAGCAAAGTTTTTAGATGTTTGCATCCGATAATCACTCTCTTCGACGCCGTGCTCCAGAAGGGGAGTTTATGACAAATGAAGCGATAGGATTGTTTAGAGCAAAAATGGAGGCGACTGGAAAAGAGCAAGTAGATGAATGGAAGGCAAGAGTTCTCGCTGTGATTCGTTCCTAAACAACGCACGTCGTACTAATTGTGGAGAAATAATCCTATTAATGCCAAGATTATTGACAACTTCTTGATCTCTCTTGTCCGGTGAAAAAAATGTTCTTTTTTGTATGATGTACTAATAAATGTACAAGCAAGCAAGGTTAAAGCCATCCATTCTACCGTTCAGAGCATAATTCACAGGCAGAGTGTCGGACGCATTCAGTTCAGTCAACTCACCTGAGAGATTTCTTTCCAACTTCCCCATGCCGGCCCTTCGTCGGCTCAGTTTCCACTTCGCATCTCTCGCAAATTGAATGACCGCAAGCAGTGAACACTTTCGGGTTTCTTAGCGGCTGAGCGCAACTGGGACAAACTATAGGCTTAGGAGTAGACTTCGGAGCGACTGACATTTTCTGAAAAATGAATTTAATCGCGCAGTGGAACAAAATTGCGCTTTGCTCCTGCAGGGTCTTTTTGAAATCGGAAGAAGACGAAAGAAAGCGCACAGAGCCACGAGAAGCGACCACACAATTTCATTGGATCAGGTGTGACCGCTACGACCGATCGATCCAAAATTACCGTATTTTTTAAGCGTGGCGGAACTCACGCATGTGTGTTGGTAGCAGGAACAAGAAACTGAAGAACAATGCAGAACAAAGCGCACTATCACAAGAACAATGCGGTCAATTCGCACCTCATAATGATATCTGTTGGAATCGAAAGATGCGCATTTGTTCCATCTAGTGCGCTAGTCTTGAACTGAAATTCGGTCTTCTCGTGTTTCTCGCGAAAACTTGCATAATGTCCATTTCATTTCATTTCACTTTGATTTTCTATTTGCTTCTCGCCAACGTCCTCATCGCACAAGACATTCTATCCTTATTGCAATGTTAAAACCATGCGCGCGGTGGCTCATTGGCAGCGCGTTTGTCTGTTGTGCGCGGTGTCTGAATTCGAGGCCCGGTGGCGTCGTCTCTTTAGTGGCTCTGGTGCGGACGGAAATCTAGGTTTCAGATTTTCTGTTATCAAGCATTTTCTCTAAAACTCTTGAAATTCCAGAAAAATGCAAGCAGAAACTCCTCTTTGTGTTGCTCTTCTCGATCGGAATAAGCGACGCAAGCCTCATCTCTGTCCCGGTTGCTTAAGTCGCATGGAAAACCCGAAAATCTTTCCATGCGGTCATTCCATTTGCGAACAGTGCGAGTTGCTGCAAACAGTTCAAGAAACGGATGACGAGGTTTCTGTAAACTGTCTGTGCTGTAGCGCAAAAACAGTCTTAAACGTGTCTCCTGGTCTACCCGTTAATCACGCTCTGAAAAGTGAGCTGAATTGCAGTTGATTGAAGCCCCTAATTTTGGTGTTTTTTTTAGGAATGATTGCTCAAAACTCGCAGAAAAACAAGACAGGCAGAAGGTGCAACGAGTGCAAGAAACAGAACAACGAAGTACTGTGTTGTGGAGATTGCAGAGCAAGTTTCAATTCTAAAACCGTTAATTTTTCTACGTTTTAGGTCATTTGCTGTGCAAATTGTGCATTCAGCAAGCACAGGCACCACAGAAGAATGAAAATTGTCACTCCACCATCACAACTACTCGGGCCCAGATCTACAGCTGTATGATTAACAATTTGGTCTGTGAATTAATTCAAAATTTCAGAAATTGGTCGTTGAACCCTGCCATTTTCGCTATTCAACGCACGGTTTAAAGCTGTCTGCTTTAAGTAAGTCTACTTTACTGATTGCGTTCAGTCGCTTGATTGCGACTATATTTCAGACTTTAGCCACCCGTCATTTACAATCAAAAATGTGGCCTACTTCATTACAAAATCCAGTGACGGAGCTCAGCTACTCCTCAACGAAACAAGACTAAATGGTGTGACCAAGTGCGTTCCACTGGCAACCGTTGGAGTTTGCGTGGAGAGTTTTTGTGAATTTGGCACCTTTTCTATCAACTTCTTCAACCACGTCTACATTTTCCAGAGTTGCGCGTCTCCTAAAATCTTCAAATTGAACCCCACGTCAGTTGCGCAGCACATCGTTTATGACGAAAAGTGGATTTTTGTTCTAGAAATTACAAGTTGGAGAACGTAACGAATGCAATTCCGCATGGATTTGAGAGAATCGTTTGTGTTTCTGGTCCATCGTTGCGTCATTCCATCTATCTGACTGGGGTGGACAGCGAGAACAAGACGAGTTTTGTGATGATCCGTTTGGCAAAAAGTGTTGTTCCCGAAATCTCTCCAGAAGAGGAGGAAGAATATGAGTTTTTGGAGTGCCCGGAGAAAGATGAAGAAGAAGATCAAGAGCCAAGTCCACTCGTCTGTCAAGGTTGCAATTCAGGTCAAGCATTCAGCGGTGCTCCCAAAGTTCTTCCAAAATGCGGTCATTCCGTATGTACGAAATGCGAAACTGATTGCGGGGACGTCAAATCAAGCGGAGAGTGGTGCTTCACATGTCCAATCTGTCAGATTGAGAGCAAACGGACAATGAATCGACTGGCTACTAATGAGAATCTATACAGTGAGAGAAGTACTGTACTTGCCTTAAGTATTATTTTTCTTTTAGAAATGATCAAGCCTCTGAATAGTCCACGCTGCGAGTCCTGCAAGAAAAGCGTCGGTAAAGCAAAAATTTTGAATTGCGGAGAGTGTCAGGTACGGTCGCTTAAATTGGCATTCGGTTACTCGCTACGGGAGCCTGCGATGTGTGTGGTCGAATAACATCAAAAAAACTTGAAGGCGATTGTAGATTGGGCTCTTCTGCATCATTTGCACCCATTTTTTGCTCCCTTTTTCAAATTTAATCCTACGCTAGTGCAACGTTGTCCTCATCCTCATGCTCTTTCAGGCTCTCACTTGTGCGCTATGTTTCTTCAAAAAGCACGAAAGTCACAAAAACGTGGAAATAGCGTCGTTTGTCTCCTCAAAACAGCGAAAGGCTCTACTGACTGATGCCAAATTAGCTCCAGCGGACACCAATTATTTGACAGACAGAGCCACGCAAATTGTTAATTCCAGACAAAAGGTTCGCACCATTTTTATTGAATTTGTCAGCAAAGTTTTTAGTCCGGATTTCAATCTCTTCGACGCCGTGCTCCAGAAGGGGAGTTTATGACAAAAGAAGCGATGGAACTGTGCAAAGCAAAATGGAGGCAACTGGAAAAAAACAAGTAGATGAATGGAAGGCAAGAGTTCTCGCTGTAATTCGTCCCTGATTGTGGAGAAGAAGTAAACCTATTTTAATGTCAAGATAATTAACAACTTCTTGATTTCTTTAAATGTACTATTTGGCTAGTTATTAGTAAAATACCAAGGTTTTTATGTTTAGGCTATGCTTAGGTCAAGCTTTCAATAACTTTCAAAAGTCTTGAATTGTCTCAAATCTGAATCAAAATCAAATCAAAACTGTAAAACTCAATTGTCTCAAATAATTTCCAGACTTCGTGTCCGTCAAGTTCTCAAGCTGAAGTTCTCAAGCTAAAGTTCTCTAAACATCAAGGTCAACAAGGTCGCAACGGATCCGCTAAACTTTGACACATTGCAAGTGTGAATTCAGACATTCCACTCAATCTAAGGTCGTCCTAGGTCGAATTGTCGGTTACCCGGATAGCCGTATTGATCGAACATTCGTTTCCAATTCAAACCGTGCCGAGCAGCGTGTAATATCTGAGTTTCCACTTTTTCCGTGTTTCCGCACTTTTTGAGTTTCAGACAAATGCGTTTACAACAA
>MQUG01004626.1:0-10492 GCA_007213375.1 Steinernema feltiae | reverse complement strand
TTTGCTAGAAACGTGTTCTAAACGGTGAGCCGAAAATCGAGTCAGATTTGATAACCGGCCGGCCCTGGCTCGCTTCGCTCTGATTTCTGAACTGCTTGGATTCACGTTCAGGATCCTTCTCTTTTAAGCCGTTAAATGTGTTCAGGAGCTTTGAGATTTATATATTCGAGGTTCCTCCGAGTCTCCTATCTTTCAACCCTTTCCATGACAAACCGAACGTTTGATTTATTCGTTCAAAATTTCTCGCACTTTTTAAGATGCACTCGCACTTCATGACTTCAATTCGTGCGTTTCTTCTCGACGTCTTTTGCATTGCGTTATTTGCATTTACGCTCGTCAATCGCAGCGTGCATCCGCCCTATCATGGACTACGTTGCTTGTGCTTTTGTCGAGAATGTGTGTCAACAGCTCACACGTCATCAAGGCCACAACTCTTGTGTTTGTCCAGATGGAGCGGTATTGCTAATAGCTACTTTAAGTCCTGTTTTCACGTCTATCTCGAGATTGTCATTACTCAGAGCGGATCTATTCAATTTGCTCTTTATCCTTTGAACAAAAATTTGGACCTGAATCTGGCGACCAGTCTCTTAGGCCTCTTCTTCATACAGTTCGAGTTTTCAAGCCGTTTCTTCCATTTAAAGCTCAGAGTTACTCAACTTTTGAGCCAGAAAAGCTGTTAAAGCTATTCTCTGCAGAAATCCAGCCGTTCGACGTCGTCATTGACGCAATGGACGCGGATGAGATGCTTCTTCAGTTTGTCAAACGTCTGGAAGAGCCAGAAAGCTGTCTATCAAGCGTGCACCAAAGAAACTGGAAATTGTAAACGAACTGCTACAAACAGGCACACTTCAAGGACTCGACTTGTTAATCGACTCTCTTGACATAGAGCATACCGCGAACCTACTCATCAAACTTCACGAAAACAGGAATTTCTTTTCTTTTAATTTAGGATTTTCAAAGATCAATTACGACGTTTTGAAAACCGTCGAGAGGACGTACAAAGCGTTTTGTGAAGAAAAAACGAGTTTTAAAGTTTCAAAAGTGGTCTTTCCTAAACAAATAACGTTTGTAAGAAATTGTGCTTTATCGGTTTAATGTTGTTTTGTAGTTTTTTTGTGGTAAATATGGCTTTTTAGACTGTTTTTACTCAAATATTTTGCCATTGCATCGCATTTACGTAGCCGCGCTCTAATCTAAATTAGCACAAATGCAATTGAAAGTGTAAGCGATTGCACTGCATTGACTTTGACCTGCACGGTCTTTGGATTTTGGTATTTATACGCTTTAGGTTTCTAGCTTTAGGCCCAATTTTGCTTATGTTCACCTCACTTTGGCGCCCAGCAATGCTACAAGAGATGGTCTCTGCAAGAAAGAGATCACAGAGTGGCTCAAAAATGCTGTTTTGTAGTTAAACTTTGCTTTCATTTTTTTTCATTGTTTTCAATAGAATATGTTGCATCGCTTTTCCGTTGCCACGGTGCCAAAAATCTGAAACGTTCATGCGAACGAAGGTGTAAATGATTGTGTTGCTTTCATCTCGTGTTCTCTTTGGTTTTTATACGCATCAATTTGTCCGCTTTAGCCTTAGGCCAACTTTTACTCTGGCACCCATCAACTCTAGCAATTTGCACTGTGACGAAAGAATGTCCAACTAACGTTGTCACGCGTCCCACGATTCGATTGTTTTTTGTTGTTGCTTTTATTATGGCCTACTGATTTCTTATTCCTGTTCCTCGTGTCTATCAGGCCCTGTACTCCTAGCGACTCCTTTTTTCTATAAATTTTGTTTTGCGAAATACTTATCCGACCTGAACGCCATTGACTTGGAGGAATTTGGGAGCCCATAGAGCAAAAAGGTTGCACTGGCAATTTGCTCTACCGCGTGCGTATACAAAGACTCGCTAAAGCGAGACCGCATGTAACGAAAATACCCTTAAAATGATTGCGGCCATTCTGATAATGTTTTTAAGGCCTGCATCGCCGCTTTAAAGTAGCATTTTGCAACTCCAACAGATTTTCTTCTCTTTGCATTGGTTTACAACGCGGGTTGTTTCGCGTGTTTCTTGAAAATGATTTCGCACGTGACAGTATTTACGTGCCACTCCGTTTAAAGGGCAAAACTGGCGAATCGTAGTGGTGAAAAATTTCCTTTTTTTGTATTCCTATTTTTGAGCATTGTACATGAAGTTTTGGTTTTTCATAAGTTTTTTCGGTACATGTACACGTACCCAAAGTGCTCAAAAATAGGAATACAAAAAACAACTGAGGAGTTTACGCAAGCACGTATGATTGTTTTAAGTACAACAATAGGTTTAAGTACAGATGGTTCTATGAAGCTATGCACCAAAGTTTTCAGAGTGGCTCAAGTGATTTGTTCGTCGTGGAGTACACTTTATTATTGTTGTTGTTGTTCAGTAAAAAAATTGTTGTTCAAGTTTAAATGTGAACAATTGCGTAGATGAGTGCATTGTATGTTAATTCCGCGAGCTTTGGCTGCTGAGAGGATATTGCAATTCAGGAACACGAAGCCTTAGCCTTGACTACTATCCATGCCACAAATTTCTTGATCGTTTCTAGACGAATGTAAACTGTCTGATTTTGTCTTCGTTAGACAAGAACGTTACTACCTCGTTTTAGCCTTTGCCAACTCGTTCAATGAGCAACAACAGCTTGCCCAGGTGTTTTGTCAAATTGTAACAACCAGCACTCACGGTAACTTGATTACGTTCAATTGGATTACAGACGCATTTAGCGCGATATTCGCGTTAGGCTATTTGTCATTGAAGCCGCACGTACGTGTTGCTCGCCTGTTAAATCGCCAGATAGTGCTGTGGCTGGTTTAGGATCTAGTTTCAGTCGAGAATCAGTTTAGGATCCACAATCTAGTATTGATTCACATGTAGCCGCAATATCTAATTAAAACCTAAAGGACGATCCACGGAGCTGCGCTTCCTTCTGTTGAGCTCATTAGCGTCAGTAAGTGTCACTAATTCAAATCAGCTGGCTTTGTTGTTTGCGCTTTGTGTCTGTAGACGTTTGCGGGCGTGAGAAAACAAAGACGTCGTTCAGTACATGTGTCAGGGAGTTCATTAAACTCATTTTAGGTAATTTAGGCTGTTAGGATGAAAACAAGCTTGAATTTTTCTATAGGAATACTGTATATCTTCCTCTCGGTGCTGTTTTTGATTTTAAACTTGCTGCTTTTGGCTGTAAGTTGCACGATTTTTGATCTATTTTCACTAATTTGTGGGTTTAGACCATTTGGAAGCCGAAGGAGTACAAGACCAATACCTACCGTATCATTAAGAACATCTGCGTGTCGTGTATTATGCAGCTAGTGCCTTGCTTCGTTGGTGGATTCATGACCCTTGCAGATAGCTCTTTTAACTACTATTTTGATCGGGTAAGTCAATTTTCAAGTCTAATAGGTTCAAACCTACGTTTCTTGTAGATTCTCGGAGCGATCCTCGAATCCGGCTGGTTCCTCTACATCAGCCTCGCTTGCACCCTGGCCGTAGACAGAATGCTCGTCTTCCTGGATAATGTTCCAACTAGAACAATTGTGAGAGTCGATTGGACTCTTTTGATCCTCTCATGGGCTTTCTGGCTTTGCACCTTCATAGTTCTATTATTGCCATGTTTCGGTTACTCTTACACGGGTCCGTCAGGCCACTTCGTTTGGGCTGCAATCAATTGCCGTTCTTCGATCCTCTTCATTGAGGTCGAAAAATACCTTGACTTTGGTTTCTTTGTTGTAGAACTCATCGTTTACGCTATTGTGTTTGTCTGCATACTTCAGGTAGTCGGCCAAATACCGTAATCCATAGTGAAAAGTTGAGTTTAGATGAGAAAATCGACGTCCCAATCATCGTCCTCCAAGGCGGAGATCCGAATCTTCCTGGTCGCCGTGATCTCCTTCGTCTACGAGTCTCTCTTCATCATCTGGAGCTTCTGGATCCCCGGATTTCTCTCCGACCAGCGAGCGATGGATATTGTGACCAATACTATGTGGATCCTCGATTCGGGTCTCTTCGCGTCGGTCACTTTTATGGTCAGCACATCGCTGAGGGGGAAAATGAAAAAAGTAGTAAACTTTGGATTGTGGAAGAAAAAGAAGTCTCCAATCTCGGTGATCAGACGGAACAGTTGGTAACTAAACGTGTGTTACGCTTGAATCGGTGATAAAGAACGTCTAATTCAAAAACCCAAATTTGCCATTAACATGGATCTATTTCATAAATTTGCCCCAGTATCGCAACCGACGCGAAGAGATCAAACTTGCCACGATGTCTATTGTAGTCTGTTTGGGAGAGAATGTGACAACTTCAGCACTCGATTTCCCTAAACTCGACTTCCTGTATTTACGTCTTTAACCCTTCCTTAATCCTTGTATACAAAGCGTTTTATCACAGATTAATTTACCACAAAGCAGACTTAGTTCTCAGAAATCTCAGGGCGCCAGTTGTCGGCCAACCACTTGGCGTCCTTGTGGAGACCTTCTTTCGTGTCGTTCGAAGCGTCAGAGCGAGGAGGAAGTCGCGAAGCAGTCGGCGTCCTTCAACTCAGCGCCGAGCGGCAGAAGCCAGCGGATCTCGACCGAACTGTCGACTTTTGGCACCTCGGAGAAGGTGCGGAGGAATCCCTTTCGTTGAGTGAACCACAAGCTGCACTGGAAGCGACTGGGGCGGTTTGGGTCCGGTTCAGCCGTGTAGTCGGGGTCGCAGTGGCTCTGGATCAGCGCACCTCCTGGAGACTCCGGAGCGGCGTAGCTAATGCCTGCGCCTCTGGCGCCGTTGGTACGGTAGCCGACTTCGGTCAGCAGATAGTCAGAGCTGCCTGGCGTTTTCTGAAACCGCGATTATCTCATTTCAAAGCTTGCTTTAGGCACTTTACCTGCCAGCCTTGGACCACAGAAGGGGTGCGGATGCGGAGGCTTCAGCTTGTCAATGCAATCGAGCGTGAATTCCGTTAATTTAGGGAAAACGTCCTCCAACTCTTCGAAGCGATAGGCAAAGAACGGAATGGGCGTCCGCTCTTAAGTACTCGGGCATCGTTATCCCGCGTTCCATATAGATTACATAAAGCGGCTTCACAGCGCCGCTCTGCAGGAGACAACTACAAGCCCAAACTCAGGACCCGAGAGGCATTCTTCAACCAAATAAGACGCCTGATCGTTGGCTTTCAATACGCGTACGAGCCCATTCCTCTACGTCCGCGCGCGACTCAAGTCTTCCGCCTCCCCAGAGCCGCATCCGGCGATTGGCTTTCGGAAGGAAGGGTAGATGCCGACTTTGGAGTCGATTTGGTCAGCGATTGCTTGTGGCGATCGCTCTTGCGCAAAGTCAATGATGCAGAATTTGGCTGTTGGGATGTTCTTCTCCGCAGCTAGATTCTTCAAGATAGACTTGTTTCGGAGATGCTCAATGGAGGATGTGCGAACGCCTAAACAGTGAAATGATTGAACATCGTTTTGACCAATTTAAATGAATTAATGTAGTGTTTGACGAAATCAGGCCTGGCCTACTGCTTAGTAAACACTGTTTTTGACTAATTTGACAATTTCAACTCACCGCGCAGCTCCAATCGCTCCCTCAGTCGACACAGCGTGTCAATCATGAACTCCTCCGTCTCCACAAAGTCGATTTTCTCGCGATCAACGATCTCCACCAACTCATCGCCAAATTCGTTCAGTTCCGGGATTGTGATCGTGTTCGAGTCGACGTACACCGATGGCGAAGTTGGTGTAATCCGCCTAAAATCACAGAGATAATCCGAATAGCAGCAAGCAACCCACCTTAAAGTAGATAATCAAGTCAAATTTGGCCTTGATCTCGGGCCGAGAGTTGAGGCTCGATCTGCTCTGCGAAGAAACCCAGCAAAGCAGCATTTTCAGGCTTCTTCAAGCATTCCAGATTAGTGAAGAAGGGATATTTCCACTTGAGAACGATGGTGAACGACGAACAACGAGAGTTCAGCTCCACGAGCGTCGCTTTCTGTTCGGAGGTGAGCATTGCTGACGCAAAATGAGCGCAAAATGACTTCAATCGGGGTTGATAGCGCTTGCGTTATATAGCGCTATTGATTGCGTTGTCGCTGGGTGTTTCTCTGCAACCCTGTTTCGCATCAAACATCAGCGAAGAGCACAATTTGCGACACAGAGTGCTCTCTTAAGAGTTGGTTTCGTCTCAATGATCAAAGAGCGCGCTGGCGTGATGACAGAGAAGCCAATTGTTTAAGATCAAGGTTAGGCTATAACAGATGATCTCATTGTTCATTAAATTTATTAACTAAAAATTCATTTTGAAAAAATCAATTTTAATATTTGAATTTACATTTTTAGACAAATTCAGCCATTATCTCAGCATCATCACTGAGAGAGCATAACGTTGTATGGTTCTCTCACAATCTGACCAAAAATCTTCTTTGTTAGACATGAAGTACCTCAAAATGAGGCTACATTGCCTTAGACAGACAGAAATCTGCCCATCGTCTCGTTGAAACGAAGCTAAACACAAGCCTAAAGCATGCCATTTCTGTCTAGACTCACAAAACACCACAACGCATTGAATTTCGTTCATTTCTCGCGTTGCTTTCACTCAAAACATCAATTTATTATGATCAAAACATGTGTGTGCGTGCAATCCTAACGAGACAGTGAATCGCACACGTTCGTCTCATCTCGACGGTTATCTCTCTCGCTCGCCTCGCTCAACTCCATATCAACAATTGTCACTTGCGCTTGCTTCACTCGGCCAAGCGATCGATTTGCAATCATCTAACGTTGCTTTTGGGTCAAATTTTCTCGCTCTTTTCAGATGGCCGGTATTCCTCTAACAGGCGGATTCAATTCCGATGAGGACGGCAACGAGTTTGAGTACGGAATCAGCAGTGATAGTGATGAAGAGCTGACGAGACGTCCGAAAATTGTGATTATGGGTCAGAAGAGGTTAGTATTAGCCGAAAGCAGTTGAAAAACGAGCGTTTTAGGAGTGGAAAAACGTCGATCAAGAAGGTCGTCTTTCAGAAAATGTCGCCAAACGAGACGCTCTTTTGCGAGTCCACATCTCGGATCACAACCGAACGTAAGTTGACCGATTTATGGTACAATCAGGCTAATACTGGATATTCAGCTGTGCATAACTCCTTCATCAAGTTTGAAACAATCGAATACCCCGGACAGATGGACCCATTCGACCCGGCGTTCGACCCAAAACGCACCTTCTCCAAGTGCGGAGCAATGCTCTACGTGATCGATGCGCAGGACGAGATCGAAGATGCGCTGAAGAAGATGTGCACGTACATCTCGCGTGCCTACGGGTTCAACAAGAATATTCGCTTTGAGGTGAGGTGCAACTGCTTGCTGCCCAGTATGCCAAACCTTGATTTTTCAGTGCTTTGTCCACAAAGTCGACGGATTGAGCGAAGAGCACAAGATGGACACTTACAGATCGATCTTCCAGCAAGTTCAGGATGAACTGGCCGATTTGGGCACGGAACGAGTACGCATCACCTACCACATGACGAGCATCTACGATCACTCAATTTTCGAAGCGTTCAGTAAGGTGGTGCAGAAGCTGATCGTTCAGTTGCCGACGCTGGAAAAACTCTTGGATATTTTCAATCAGGTATAATTGCTATTTGAGTTTAGGCATAAGGGGTATGCCAGCAGCAGGCGAAATGTTTTTAGGCTTGCAGAAGACCAACAATTGCTATTAAGGATGCTATTAATTTAACCTTAGATCGATCGCTGTTAGAAAATTATTGATTCCTAATTTTCGAGTTTCAAAAAAAAGAGAGTTTTCGTATTTTAATTAATAGCATTTCTAGGTTATTCCTGCTGGCTTAAAACCGCTAGTACGATCACCTTTCACCATCACCTATAATTACCTATAATTTGTATTGTTAATTCAACAATTTCAGGGCTCCAATGTCGAAAAATCGTTCCTCTTCGACATGTCCAGCAAGATCTACATCGCCACCGACTCAACGCCCGTGGACATGGCCACCTATGAGCTGTGCTGTGACATGATCGACGTCACCCTCGACATCTCCTCAATCTACGGCTCAAAAGATGGCCAACCCGTCTTTGACTCAAATTCTTCCGCCTCGATTAGTCTCCGTACGAAGCAAGCGCTCTTCCTGCGTCAAGTCAACAAATACCTCGCGTTGGTCTCCATCGTACGCTCGGAGAACGTTGAGAAACCGGGTCTGATGGACTACAACTTTGGAATCTTCCGGAAAGGCGTCGAGCAGGTTTTCCGAGTCAGCAATCGAAAGATTCTGCAAAAGAAACGCGAACGCTCGCGTCCCATGCCGCTGAAATCAGTTCCAGCGCCGGCTGCTCAATAATCAAGAGACTTCCCAGAGGCTATACAGTTGTAACTAGTGTTGTTTTTATTTTGACAACGTTTGTAGAGTGTGGAACTGGCGATAAATCGATTAGATTGATGCAGATTTTGGTGTTAAAGATGGTGTCGTGATCACACTACACTCGACTACATTTGTTGTGCTGCGTCGATCGATACGCACGGCTCAACGCACAAGCGACAGGCCCTGAAATGGGAATCAAATCTGTAATCTGTTGTTTTAATGCTAATTCTCTATTTAGCTACAACGAAATAAGAGGTTTTTATTGTCTAACGCTAGTTCAGAAGATGTGATATACTAGAAACGCTATTTGGCTTACCGCACGCTAGAATGCAGCGGTTAGAAGTGGATATTCGTTCTGTAATCAACAGCTAAAGCTAGTGCCATACTGATGCGCTTCTGATTAATGCCAACATTAGCTTATTCTAGATTA
Source organism: Steinernema feltiae (assembly GCA_007213375.1). Lineage (NCBI taxonomy): Eukaryota > Metazoa > Nematoda > Chromadorea > Rhabditida > Steinernematidae > Steinernema > Steinernema feltiae. The sequence continues at coordinate 1,692 of MQUG01004626.1, read as the reverse complement.
GTTGTCTTGTTTGGGCCAGCAAATTGTACATTTATCAAGTCTAATTCCAGTGCCTTGTCTACCTCTAGTTCAGAAGAAGTGGCATACGAAATTATGCTGCTTGGCTCGGCGCAGGCTTGAATACAAACTTAGAAATGGATATTTATTCTGTAATCAACTGTTAACTCAAGTAACACACAGTTTTATGTTTTAATACCAAATTTAGCATATTTTAGTCTTGTATAGTCAACCAATTGCACATTTACTGTCTGTTCTTGCATTCATTGCAGACAGGCCTAAAACTAGTAATTCAGTCTTGTTCTGCTATTAACACCATATTGCCAACTTGAATTTAAAGCTAGCAACATACAGTATTACGTTTGGTTAATGCCAAATTTAGCTTATTCTACCTTAGTCGTTTAGTTTAATCCAATTGTACTTTTTAGGCCATCCAGTCTCTTTTTACTGTCTTGGCCTGAGACTAGTATTTCGATTCAGCTAGCTCTGCTATTGGCACAATGCCTATACAATAATTAACCCACGTTCCCTCACTCATGAAAGCCAATTTCAGATGCAATGGTACACTGCGGAACGGGCGAAGTAGTTCGAGCGGAACGTCGTGACGAAGAGCACATTGAAACACTCCGGGAAGAGATCTCCAATGTCTTGAAAAACGTTCTCGGAATGCGAGCATGGCGTCAACACTACAAGCATCTACATTCTCTGACCAAAATCATCTATTATGCTCTAACCACGCTGTCCGCCCGACAGACTCTCGGCGAAGAATATTTGGGCATCGTGCAGACCGACGCGGAACGATCGTTCGCGTCGTTTTTTAGACGATTCTTCTTTGTTGTTCTGCATTCTCTCTCGCCATACCTGTTGGAGACTCACTTGAAGCGTCTGGAGACTACTGTAGCACATCCTTCAACTTCAAAGTTTCTAGGAATTCGTTTGGATAACAATGAAGCAGCGAGAGAATCGTTCAGGCTCATTTTCAAATGGATCAGGTATGAATTTCGCTGTTTTCGCTCACATGTTGGCTGTTATTGCAGATTAACCGGCATTCCTTTGGCTGTCGTACTTCACATGGCTGTTTTCTATTTGAACGGAACGTACTACAACTTTGCAAAGCGTCTAGCCGGCATACGATACCTGAGTCTGAGGCCGCAGACAAACATTGAGGTGATTTTGGGTTTAATTTGTCTCTCAACTCAAGTTCAGGCTTCGAAACTGTACAAATTCCTTGGAATCATCAGCACCCTGCAGTCTTGTCTTACTGTTGGCACAGTAATCGCTTCGTTGATCTCTGCAAAGTCCTCGAGTGATGAGCCGAGTTGCAGAAAGTCATCAAGAAGGGAAGAGACGTCGTTCTTCACGGTATGCAGGAAATATTGAAGACTTTTAATAAAATTATCATTTCAGACGTCAAAATTCAAATGTCCGATCTGTCTGGAAAGCGCACCGCCCGCCTCAACCCCGTGCGGGCATCTCTTCTGCTGGAATTGCATCATAGAGCACGCGCATAGTGGAGAGGACTCCGAAGGCCTTAGTCCGTGTCCCCAGTGCCGATCGATGTTCCATCCGAACCGCGTTGTTCCTTTGCTCAATTTGTAAATTAAGAAAAGACGATTTTTATGACCACACAAGTTGATTTACATGTTTTGTTTTACGAGCTAATCATTTGGTTCGTTGAAACCGTCGGAATCACGG
>MQUG01004618.1:0-11068 GCA_007213375.1 Steinernema feltiae | reverse complement strand
TCATTTCCAGCTCACTTCCAAGTGTCAAATATTCTGCAAAACGGGTGTTCTTCAAGGATTGGGAGGAGCGATGGTACTGGAAACGGGAATTGAAGCTGAACGCGTGCCTACGTCGACGGAGCGGTGTTCATTCAGATTGACATGGACTTTGCGATGTCGGATGTGAAGACCAGATCCGAGGAAACTCCGAATCTGAACAAGAGTTCCTATCTTGGACGGCAGTTTCCGGCGGAGATCACTCAGGAGGTTGTTCTGCCCTCGGTACGTTGGCATCTGCTCTCAAATCTATGTAATTATTTGATTTTTCAGGGTGCGAAATTCACCGAATTCCGAACTGTGGTGCATACTGAATTTCCGAGCCACACTGTCCTCACGACTGGGGAAATCGATGCAATCGATGAAGGTAAGACCTCTCCTGTCATATTATCAATCTAAACTTTGTTTTGTAGAAGAACAGCTCATCGAGATCAAATGTTTGAAAGGAGGATTCGATAACAGATTCTGGAAGGAACGTTCCTGCAAGCTCTTCCTCCAGATGTTCTTCTCTGGCAGTCGAAGATGTCTGCAAGGCCACACGAGCAGAGACGAAGTCATCGATATCAGAGAAATCGACCTGAACCGGATCGCTGAGAAAGGAGCCAACTTGCCAGAGCGCCTGTTCCCCTGGTACAAAGAAGATGTGATGCGATTCATCGACGATTTCCTTTCGTCTGCTTACAAGGAGCTCGCAAAGTTGCCCAAAGTCGTTTTCGACATTACAAAAGAAGAAGGACATCGCAGATTCCGCATTGATCCGTCGCCTGCAACCGTGTACGACTTCTTTCCCGTCGACTTTTTGATGCATTTCCATATCGACCTTCACTAACACAAAATTTTTATTCTTCCAAATAATAAATATCAATCTTCGCGAAGTCAACGAAACTTGATTATGCCTTCGGAATGGAGCGCATAGACGATAGTCGTTGGGAACAAAGGATATCCGTTGCGAATTCTCCACGCGTTGACTTTCTCGATGGCATCGTCTCTGAAATTCATCGTCTTATCCATTGAAGCTTCAATCATTCACTCACTTCTTGATAGGATCAGAGTACTCGTCAAGCCAAGAATCGTCGTATTTGTGATCTGGATAGTACCCTTCCCAGAATGCGCACCGATAGCTGATGGTGGGGCCGCCATACATTGCACGTGATAGTGTCACAGGAAAATGCGTGATGTGGGGCTCGTTGTATTGGTAGTTTTCTAGAATATTCCATATATCAAGCTATATTTTGAATAACGCTTACCTCCATCCATCGCAGCCAAGAACTTGAAAGAAGCTTTTCCATCGAGTTGATCTTCAGGCGCCGGTTTCAATCCATTTTTTGAAGGAAAAACCGGGTGGAGCTCAGTGGAAATATTCGGGTAGCCGGCACGCGCTCTCCATGCGTTGACTCTCCGCAGAGCTTCGGTGCTGAAAAAACGAAAATAAGAAATGGCTGAGGAAGAACGTAACATACATGTGAATCGAGACTTTCTGCGAGCCCTCTTCGGGTCCGCCATAATAATCACGGGGGTAATAAAAATAATATCGACAGAGTGGTTCCAGCGGATTTTCCCGACTCTTCACGCAATTCTGAAAAACTATTTGGAATCTGTATTGGCCATCTCCCTTGTTGTAGTTTTGAATGTCCAGAGCCGCCTTCAGCTTCTCAGATGGTGATCCGTGAACCAAATCTTCTGGAGGAATCCTTAGTTTAGCCGATTTGGACGCGGCATGATGTTGTTGCTCCTGGACGACGACGGATCGTTCAGCTTCATCGCGGATTTCAACCTTCGCGCTTCTTCTCAGATTTCTTCTCAAACTCGCGCTCGAGCATAGAACGAATCTCTTTGCTCGTAAATTGTTCTTCAAACTGCGAAAAGCGGAGATTACGGTACTCTTCCGGCGAGTGACTTCCGAAACGCTCCTTGTAGAAGTCGGACAGCGTGGAATCAGGCGATCGTCGCGAGAGGCGTCGCGAAATCGGCGACCGACTGCGACGACGACTTTGCCGCTCGCTTCCCGAACTTGATTGGCTCCTGCTTCTGCTCATTCTCTGCGTTCAAACGCTCATTTAGAGGGAAGGAAGACTCGAAAACTCGAAAGGTCGTCGACAGCTCAACTCAGGACGTCATACGCGCGAAAGCACAAGACTCATCTTCGTCTCAATCCTCATAAAGCCGAGCGTAATCCGCCCGAGCACGGCTTAACAGCAGCAGCAACAGCGGTTGAAAGAACAGGAAAGAGGAAGGAAGCATAGGAGGATAGCGAACAAGTTGCAGTTTCTGTAGGAAGATGAAAATAGCGAGAAGCGCAGCTAGCGCACGTTGTGCGTTTCAACAACGAATTATAATAGATACACGGAGCTGAGCGATAATCGAAGCAGCGAAGAGCAATTAGAAAGAAGAAGAAGAAGGAAGATGAAACGTCACACACACACCCAACTAAAGGCGAAAGCCACCTGGCCGTCACCTAGCCACCGAGCGGCGGCGGCGGCAGCAGCAGCGGATCCAATGGAGCAACAGTGACTAAGAAGCGGTGGAGAGAGCGTGTGCGCGAGTGACTCTCGGCGACGTTTTAATTTGTATGTTTTTGTTTGGCACTTGGACTAAAGGCGCCGCCGCTTCGTCAGCGGGGAACGCGCGCGCAGGTGCGAATTAACAAATAGGTAACTCGAGGGGAAAGCGCATTCCTTGTTTTCGCGAGCGCGTGCTGATTCTCGGTTTCAATGAGTCGCGCGCGGAGGTATCTGAACAGCTGGCAACTCAACGGAGAGAGGTGCACTTTCGCGAATTATACGAATTTGAGTAATTCGTGTGCGATTAAAGGTGATTTGATGGAACGAGAGAGAGAGTACAACGTTGATGATTAACTGCGGCATTTAAAGTAGTTCCTTTCAAGGACTCCTGTTCACATTTGCTTAGATGAGTCACGAGTTTGATCCCATGGGTCTGACCAATACGAATACAAACGATCAAGGAGCTCTCCGTGTCGCCTGCAACATTTTTATTCTTCCAACTAATGAGAAATAAAGGCGCAATTTAAACAAATTCGTTATGGTTATAGATACCCAACCTATTCAACCAACTGTACAGTAAATTTTCAACAGTGACAAGATCTTCGGCAGGCAGCGCATCGATGATAGCCGATGGGATCGTTGGATATCCGTTGAGAATTCTCCACGCGTTGATTTTCTCGATTGCTTGGTCCCTGAAATTCATCTTCTTATCCACGGAAATATCAATCATTCACCCACTTATTCAGATAATCGGTGAGTTTATCAAGCAAGGAGACATCGTATTTGCCATCTGCGTAGAGGTCGCTCCAGTAGCTGCACGAGTAATGAATCGGAGTACTCATCGTATCTTCTGTGCACGTTTGTCTCAAGGGGAACGGTGTCTTATGAGGTCCGCTGTACTTGTAGTTTTCTAGAATATTCCATATTTCAAGCGATAATTTGAGGGAGGCTTACCTGCACCCATCGCAGCCATGAACTTGAATGAAGCTTTTCCGTCGATCAGATCTTCAGGCGCCAAATTCGTTCCATTTATTGAAGGAAAGACGGGATAGAGGTCTGTGGAAATGTCCGGGTAGGCGGCACTCTCTCTCCATTTGTTGACTTTGGCGATAGCGTTGCTGCTGAAAATACGAAAATAAAAAGACAGAGAAGACAAGAGAACATACATGGTCAGCGGATTCTCTCCGAGTTCGCTCCGTGGGGCTCCCCAAAGTAATTGCCAGGATGATTAAAATAGTATCGACAGGGCTGTTCCACCGAATTATCGCAATTCTGGCGAACTTCGAATATGTTTCGGCTCTCTCGCAGGTTGTAGTTTCGAACGTCCAGAGCGGCCTTCAGCTTCTCAGATGACGATCCGCTCACTGTGGCTTCTGGAGGAGTCTTCGGGTCAAACGATCTGGAGGCGGCGTAATGTTGTTGCTCCTGGACGATGTAACGGTCGGCCTCACTGTGGGACTTGGAGATAACGGGACGTTCTTCCTCTTCAACGAAGTAACGGTCAGCATCATCGCGGAATCTGGCGAGAGCGGAACGCTCTTCTTCATGGGCGACTTGGAGCTTAGGATGGTGGGGGACTTGGACCTTCACGCTGCGTTTGTCGATCGCGTCCTTGAGATTCTCGACGAGATCCTCAATCTTCTCAGCTCCCTGCAAACAGCAATCAGAATAAATCGAGAAGGAAACTGCCACCTACCTGACGAAGTTTGTTGCCTCCGATGGAACGGATCTGCTCCACTTGCTCCAGAGCATCGCGGAGTGATCGAGCAGCATCACGAAGACTCGACCGTGCAGCGTTGGCTGCTCCGATGGACGAGGAGTGCTGGTGGCTTCCGGGGTGACGATGGTCGTGACGACGGGCGAAGGCGAGGGCCGCAAGGGCGCCGAAGAGAGCGACAGCGGAGACGAAACGCATCTTGTGCTCTGAGCTGCAGAGCGGCCGCTTCCTCCTTTTATAGCCGCTGGCGCTGTCTAGCGACTGTCTGCGGTTTGCAAATGCAGAATCCAGACATTGGCGGTGCGGTCAGAAGGATTTATTGACACGTGGAGGAATCCCGAACTAGAACGGCAGATTCACAGGTTCGGTCACCGTTCAAAATTGCTGTGCTGTTCAATGACGGTTGCTTGTGAAGACACGCGTCAGCTTCGTTGAAAGTGATTTGTCCAAGTGAACAGCCTCACATCGCCAAACGGATTAATTTAAATATAAAGGAATGAAGTGCCCGCCCAATTCAGGACATCGTTCCTCACAAGGCTGGCCAGACCATGCTTCTTCAAAACTCCGAAAGAAGAGCTGAATAACGAGCACTAAAATTTAGCTGTGTTTCTGCTCACTGACATGAGTGACGCCATTTAATTGTTGCTAAGTGACAGCGTGAGTCTGAGGTCGTCGAGCAATCAGTTTCGATTGGTATTCGGAGGTGCGAACGAAATTGCTGCGCGAACTATGTAATACTGAAATTACCCATGAGGCTCCCTACCCCTCACGCTAGAGCCCAGAGAATGTGACAAAATCTCGAATGGCTCCCACCACGATCAAACTACGAATTTTCTCTCTGTCATCGTCTGGACTCTCTTGACTCGCGTTCAGATTGCTTCTGTTGCGATGAATTCGAGCCACGAAGCGACGAGATTGTCGGAGAGTTGCGCGAAATGCCTGATTTGCGCGACTAGCAGCGCTGAACGATGGCTCCAGCTGGTGGAAATTCGAGTGGATTGGACAACTCACCAATACGAGATAATCGCCATCGATGTGGTAGTGATAAACATCGGTCTTGTACTCAGGATCCCCAATCTTCAGTCGACTCTCGGTGACGACGCCCGTGCTCGGCTCGTACGTGAAAAGCACCTGAAAAGCGTTCAATGCATGTTGTGCGCGCATTCCACGTTTGCGACGGCAGAGCGATCACCTTCGCGATACCGGTTATCAAGGGCGCTCTTCGCTGATAAAGTTAGATACGAGTACAAACTAGAGTATCACTGACGCGCTAAGGAGTTTTCAGATTGAAATGAAATATGGCATGGATTGGAGCGAATGGTTCGGAAATCAACTACGAATCGTCGATTCCGGCGCGTATGTCCATCTTCGACGTCCTGATGCATCATGTGCCTACGGGTGATTTCAAAGAGGTGAGGAGAATTGCGGCGATTTGAGGCGATAATTCGATTAATCCAATTCCAGCTCACTTCCAAGTGTCAAATATTCTGCAAAACGGGTGTTCTTCAAGGAATTGGAGAGCGATTGTACTGGAAACGGGAATTGAAGCTGAACGCGTGTTACGTCGACGGAGCGGTGTTCATTCAGATCGACATGGACTTTGCGATGTCGGATGTGAAGACCAGATCCGAGGAAACTCCGAATCTGAATAAGAGTTCCTATCTTGGACGGCAGTTTCCGGCGGTGATCACTCAGGAGGTTGTTCTGCCCTCGGTACGTAGCAATCTGTCCTTAGATTCATGTAGTTATTTCATTTTTAGGGTGCGAAATTCACCGAATTCCGAACTGTGGTGCATACTGAATTTCCTAGCCACACTGTCCTCACGACTGGGAAAATCGATGCAATCGATGAAGGTAAGTTCGCCTGTTCCCCTGGTACAAAGAAGATGCGATGCGATTCATCGACGATTTCCTTTCGTCTGCTTACAAGGAGCTCGCAAAGTTGCCCAAAGTCGTTTTCGACATTACAAAAGAAGAAGGACATCGCAGATTCCGCATTGATCCGTCGCCTGCAACCGTGTACGACTTCTTTCCCGTCGACTTTTTGATGCATTTCCATATCGACCTTCACTAACACAAAATTTTTATTCTTCCAAATAATAAATATCAATCTTCGCGAAGTCAACGAAACTTGATAATGCCTTCGGCAGGCAGCGCATCGATGATAGTCGCTGGGAACGAGGGATATCCGTTGCGAATTCTCCACGCGTTGACTTTCTCGATGGCATCGTCTCTGAAATTCATCGTCTTATCCATTGAAGCTTCAATCATTCACTCACTTCTGGATACGATCAGAGTACCCGTCAAGCCAAGAAGCGTCATATTTGTGATCAGGATAGTAGCCTCTCCAGACTGCGCACGAAAGTCGTAGGGTGGGATCCATAACCTCTCCGCACGATTGTGTCACAGGAAACGGCGTAATGTGGGGCTCGTTGTATTCATAGTTTTCTAGAATATTCCATATATCAAGCGAATTTTCAGGACGCTTACCTCCATCCATCGCAGCCAAGAACTTGAATGAAGCTTTTCCATCGAGCTGATCTTCAGGCGCCGGTTTCATTTCAGGAAAAACCGGGTGGAGCTCTGTGGAAATATTCGGGTAGCCGGCCCACGATCTCCATGCGTTGACTCTCCGCAGAGCTTCGGTGCTGAAAATACAACAATAAGAAATGGCTAAGGAAGAACGAGAACATACATGGGAATCGAGACTTTCTGCGTGCCCTCAATGGGCGCTCCTTTGGAATTCACAGGGTAATTATAATAATATCGACAGAGCGGTTCCAACGGATTCAACCGCTTTCTTGCGCAATTCTGACGAACGGTGAATATTTGACCCTTGTAGTATCCGTGCTCATCCAGGCGGTAGAGCCGAAATTCCATAGCATGCCTCAGCTTCTCAGATGGCGATCCGTTTTCATGGGCTTCGGGAGGAATCTTCTGACGAACCGATTTGCGGGCGGCATGATGTTGTTGCTCCTGGACGACGATGTAACGGTCGGCTTCACTGTGGGACTTGGAGACAACGGGACGTTCTTCCTCGTCAACGAAGTATCGGTCAGCATGATCGCGGAATCTGGCGAGAGCGGAACGTTCTTCCTCGTGGGCGACTTGGAGCACGGGATCAACTTCATCGCGGATTTCGACCTTCGCGCTGCGTTCGCCAATCGCGTCCTTGAGATTCTCGACCAGATCTTCAATCTTCTCAGCTTCCTGCAAAAACCAATCAGAATAAATCAAGAACGAAACTGTCACCTACCTGACGAAGTTTGTTGCCTCCGATGGAGCGAATCTGCTCCACTTGCTCCAGAGCATCGCTGAGTGAGCGAGCAGCATCGCGGAGACTCGACAGTGCGACGTTGGCTGCTCCATTGGACGAGGAGTGGTGCTGGCGGCTTCCTGAGAGACGATGGAGGTCGTGACGACGGGCGAAGGCGAGGGCCACAAGGGCGCCGAAGAGAGCGACAGCGGAGACGAAACGCATCTTGTGCTCTGAGCTGCAGAGCGGCCGCTTCCTCCTTTTATAGCCGCTGGCGCTGTCTAGAGACTGTCTGCGGTTTGCAAATGCTGATCTCAGACATTGACGGTGCGGTGAAATAATGCGGTGACACGTGGAGTGAACATTGGGAAGTTATCAGTGCAGAGCGGATCTCAGATTCGTTTGTAGAAGTGCTCGCAGAGGACGCCGTTCCACGCCATGTCCTGAAACTAGCACAAACGATGAATTAATTCGAATTAAAGGAACACAGACATCGTTCCAAAAAAAGTCGCCGATTTTTCTGAAATTTCGTGTAACTTCCTGAACCAAATCGACCCTTCCCACCAAGATCGCGCTTACAGGATTTTTGTAAGACAGCCCAGTCCTGAGCTACAATTAAATAAGGGGAACCCTACATACAGTCGCAATCGCAAATTGCATCGGATTGATGTGAGTGGTAATCGGCGCTTCGCTCACTGATAATGCATACGTTCGGTCAGCGCCAGCGGAATGAGCGCTGATTTTCCGTGGCGTGGGAGGCCAGAGTGAGGTCGTGTGAGAGCTTAATCGACGCAGCAAATTACGTTGAGTTTTTTTGCGGACAGACTAACAGAAATCTAAGCTGCAGTAGAGCCCAGAGAATGTGACAAAATCTCGAATGGCTCCCACCACGATCAAACTACGAATTTTCTCTCTGTCATCGTCTGGACTCTCTTGACTCGCGTTCAGATTGCTTCTGTTGCGATGAATTCGAGCCACGAAGCGACGAGATTGTCGGAGAGTTGCGCGAAATGCCTGATTTGCGCGACTAGCAGCGCTGAACGATGGCTCCAGCTGGTGGAAATTCGAGTGGATTGGACAACTCACCATACGAGATAATCGCCATCGATGTGGTAGTGATAAACATCGGTCTTGTACTCAGGATCCCAATCTTCAGTCGACTCTCGGTGACGACGCCCGTGCTCGGCTCGTACGTGAAAAGCACCTGAAAAGCGTTCAATGCATGTTGTGCGCGCATTCCACGTTGCGACGGCAGAGCGATCACCTTCACCTGCGATCACCGATCACTCTTCTGAATATTCCGAATCCACAGAAGGAAGCTTCTCGGAGTGTCCGCATTCGGAAGAATCGGGGAAGAATTACGTGCTGCGATGGAAGTTTTACTCGTACAAGAGCGGAAAGGACGTCAACGCAGTGAAGCCTACGGTCGTCGACTGTTTTGGTGTCGTCCGGGACGCGAAAACGAATTCGAGGCACGTGGTTCGAAGCGAGAAGGCCGTGATTCCGATGCTCAATCATCTGAAGATTGCGATGGTGAAAATGTCAAAGCAGATGGATTGGAGCGAACGATTCGACCCGCAAATCAACTACGAATCGCGGATTCCGGCGCGTATGTCCATCTTCGACGTCCTGATGCACCACGTGCCTACGGGTGATTTCAAAGAGGTGAGGAGAATGCGGCGATTTGAGGCGATAATTCGATTAATCCAATTCCAGCTCACTTCCAAGTGTCCAATATTCTGCAAAACGGGTGTTCTTCAAGGAATTGGAGAGCGATTGTACTGGAAACGGGAATTGAAGCTGAACGCGTGTTACGTCGACGGAGCGGTGTTCATTCAGATCGACATGGACTTTGCGATGTCGGATGTGAAGACCAGATCCGAGGAAACTCCGAATCTGAACAAGAGTTCCTATCTTGGACGGCAGTTTCCGGCGGAGATCACTCAGGAGGTTGTTCTGCCCTCGGTACGTAGCAATCTGTCCTTAGATTCATGTAGTTATTTCATTTTTAGGGTGCGAAATTCACCGAATTCCGAACTGTGGTGCATACTGAATTTCCTAGCCACACTGTCCTCACGACTGGGAAAATCGATGCAATCGATGAAGGTAAGTTCGCCTGTTCCCCTGGTACAAAGAAGATGCGATGCGATTCATCGACGATTTCCTTTCGTCTGCTTACAAGGAGCTTGCAAAGTTGCCCAAAGTCGTTTTCGACATTACAAAGGAAGAAGGACATAGCCGATTCCGCATTGATCCGTCGCCTGCAACCGTGTACGACTTCTTTCCCGTCCACTTTTTGATGCATTTCCATATCGACCTTCACTAACACAAAATTTTTATTCTTCCAAATAATAAAAATCAATCTTCGCGAAGTCAACGAAACTTGATTATGCCTTCGGAATGGAGCGCATAGACGATAGTCGTTGGGAACAAAGGATATCCGTTGCGAATTCTCCACGCGTTGACTTTCTCGATGGCATCGTCTCTGAAATTCATCGTCTTATCCATTGAAGCTTCAATCATTCACTCACTTCTTGATAGGATCAGAGTACTCGTCAAGCCAAGAATCGTCGTATTTGTGATCTGGATAGTACCCTTCCCAGAATGCGCACCGATAGCTGATGGTGGGGCCGCCATACATTGCACGTGATAGTGTCACAGGAAAATGCGTGATGTGGGGCTCGTTGTATTGGTAGTTTTCTAGAATATTCCATATATCAAGCTATATTTTGAATAACGCTTACCTCCATCCATCGCAGCCAAGAACTTGAAAGAAGCTTTTCCATCGAGTTGATCTTCAGGCGCCGGTTTCAATCCATTTTTTGAAGGAAAACCGGGTGGAGCTCAGTGGAAATATTCGGGTAGCCGGCACGCGCTCTCCATGCGTTGACTCTCCGCAGAGCTTCGGTGCTGAAAAACGAAAATAAGAAATGGCTGAGGAAGAACGTAACATACATGTGAATCGAGACTTTCTGCGAGCCCTCTTCGGGTCCGCCATAATAATCACGGGGTAATAAAAATAATATCGACAGAGTGGTTCCAGCGGATTTTCCCGACTCTTCACGCAATTCTGAAAAACTATTTGGAATCTGTATTGGCCATCTCCCTTGTTGTAGTTTTGAATGTCCAGAGCCGCCTTCAGCTTCTCAGATGGTGATCCGTGAACCAAATCTTCTGGAGGAATCCTTAGTTTAGCCGATTTGGACGCGGCATGATGTTGTTGCTCCTGGACGACGACGGATCGTTCAGCTTCATCGCGGATTTCAACCTTCGCGCTGCGTTCGCCGATCGCGTCCTTGAGATTCTCGACGAGATCTTCAATCTTCTCAGCTCCCTGCAAACAGCAATCAGAATAAATCAAGAACGAAACTGCCCGCGTACCTGACGAAGTTTGTTGCCTCCGATGGAGCGAATCTGCTCCACTTGCTTCGGAGCATCGCGGAGCGGGAGAGCAGCATCGCGAAGACCGGTCGGCGCGGCGTTGGCTGCTCCAGCGGATGCGGAGTGCTGGTGGCTTCCGGGGTGACGATGGTCGTGACGATGGGCGAAGGCGAGGGC
>MQUG01004617.1:0-11716 GCA_007213375.1 Steinernema feltiae | reverse complement strand
CAAAAATTGAAAAAAAATTACAAAATGATCGTGCAACCTTAAAAGTGAGTTAATAAAAACAGATCGGTTTCTTCATTTAACCCATTCATCAGTTTTTTTAATCACTGTTAGCACTTTCGTTTGCACCTGCATCAAAAGTTGAAAAAACAAATTACAAAATCATCGAAGAACCTTAAAAGTGATCGGGCAGACTAGTTTCAGTCGAAGCATGTTCTCCTTTGTTGGTACGCATAATCTATTAAAACAACACTGAATAGTTTCGAAAGCAGCCAACGGTACCTCAAAGACGCTGTAAGTGTCAGTCGAGTATGGCACTCTGTAGTCTTATGTCGCGTAAAATGATCTTAGTGCTTAGATTCACCCGAACGTTTTCAGTGAATACGTTTTCGCTCAATAACAACGCTATCTATCAAGTGCGCTTTCGCCCAATAACAACACACTCCATCGATCGAGCACTATCGCGCTATAGTGCAAACATTAATCTAAAAGTGACAAGTGCAGTAGTTAAAAAGATCAATCCAGCTACTCAAAATTCCCAAGAACATTAATTAAAATTCACTTCCGCGATAAAAACATTGTACAGTTTCGCACATAAATTTACCACTTCTTTCAGATAAATTGCAAGCAAAGTCAATATGTCGTCCTCCAAAAAGGCCAGCGAACCGTCTGAAGGTCATCTTCTAACGAAAAAGCAGATCAATCAAATCAGCGCTGACGCAACAGTGAATCTGAACCAACTTGTCGAGGCCGATGGACAGTATAAGATGCGAGAGTTCTCGCAACCGCAGACGAATGCTCACTTCGAAGGCCGTGTATCAAAAAGCGAATATAAGGTAATCTCATCGTATCTCCACAAGTACTAAAATGTGATATTGCAGTTCACGGGACCTAAACTGACGGTGGTTTTGTAAGAAGTCGGCTTTTACGCTGTCATCGACGGCAATCACCGGCTTGCCGCCATGAAAAAGTTTCAAAAAAAAGGTTTATTTGGCAACCCACAAGTTGCCGTCAAAATACTCAAGGAATTCACGCCACAAATAGGCCGGCCAGTTTTCGAAATCGAAGCACGACGCCACAGCTTCTGCGCCAGAACCACTTTGTTGGACTGTTGCAAGATCTCACACAAACTGGTGATAAGCGTTTCAGTTGACAAACTAACCAGTTAAATTGTTTGAGAGCGATACCAAATCCAGAAAAGACTACATTTTTGGAAGGCGATCGTCCTCAAAATGGTCGTCTTGAAGAGGATCGAGGAATTTCTCCAAGCATCTTTGTTGGAGAGGATCGTCCGGAAGACTCTCCCTCTCAAGTTCAATCTCCTTCTCCGGATCAGGCTAGGCACATTCACTTTTGAGGATGTTTCAACGCTGTCAAGTTTACTCCAAAAAGAACTGAAACGAATGACAAATCGCGTCAACTGCACGCAGAGCGTGATGACGTCACGGCCATCTGTTTTCCACTCGGCGCTTGTTTACCACCGGCGAGCGCTGGCCACCCGCTCGCCGCAGGGCTCGCCGCATCCCTCGCCTCTTTTTTCATATTGATCGCTCTTTGTTGTTCATTGCTCGACCGTTTCTTTTCGCCCAATTTCCGCTTATTTCAGGGCCTAAACCGACCCGGAAAACAATCACTGTCGATCGATTCTGAGAGACTTCTCCAATTGAAGGTTGGTTGCCGGAGTGATTCAGTGTTTCTAGAGATTCCGCATTTTAGAGGAGAGAACTGTAGTCTTCGAAGTATTTAAGTGCGTCGCAGAGCGAGTTAATAGTTTCACCATGCCGAATTCAGGAAAATCGAGAAAAAAGAATGAAATCAGAAAGTTTTTTATGAAGTCCGAAGGTCTCACGCTCTTTTGTCTTGACCAAGAGGTATCCATTAAGCTGCTAATTAACATACAATTTCGCCGTAGATCATTTCCGCTTGGTTCCAATGATTTAGCTACTTTGCTAAGTTGTGAAGGACCGTCAGAGATCCCCAAGTCTTTGTGCTCCGGCAAATTTTGGGAGGTTTTTGTCTCCGTCGTCGGAAAAGGGCGGAAGAACGCCAAACAAACCGCGTCGGAACTCAAACGTCAGGAGTTCCGGAACTTCTTGGCCTACAAACTGAATGAATCATCTACGTCCTTATGTAAACTTTATTCTGAGGTAGATTACTGTCAATATTTTTTACATTAATTTCATTAGATTTCAGCTACGATATGCTCAGTCGTCTGGATACATCGGAAGTTGTGAGAAGGGACTGGTCTCATTAGGATGGCCTTCGGAGGCGCTTCATCAGGGAGAAGATCTTCCTGAAGAAGATCTTTCGAAAGGAGATTTTTCGGAAGGCGATCGTCCTCAAAATGGTCGTCTTGAAGAGGATTGAAGAATTTCTCCAAGCATCTTTGTTGAAGAGGATCGTCCGGAAGACTCTCCCTCTCAAGTTCAATCTCCTTCTCCGAATCAACCAAGCACGTCGCAGCCATCAAATTGTTCGGCTTCTTTATTCGGCCTATTTATCAGTTTGTATTGATTAAAAAAATTTAATTTGGACGTGATTATCTCTATCCAACCTTTATCTCTTTCTGTTGATAAAAAAGCTAGGCTGTGTTCAAAAATAGCAACCATCACTGCCAAATATTGGCTGCAATGGGAAACCGGCGCAAGTTTATCTTCATTTTCGCTTCTGGTTTCTCTGACCCCATAACATTTGCGGTAGAAAACTGTTGATAGTAGCAAACGGTTGATTTTGGAATGCAGCCACCAAAAACTGAAATTCTGGTCAATTTAATTTACAATTGCATGCGTGTTATGTAACGTTGTTCAGCATATTTAAGGTGAGATTTTGTGCACAATCATAAATTCCTGAAAAAGCATACGGCCATATCTTTCAGCATGTCAATCGCGTTTTCAAAAAGTTACAAAACAGTTGAAAACAAAAAAATGAATTGATTTCCATTTAGTGTTTACGAAATGATGCAGCCAAAAATACATATTGAGGTTTATAAAAATTAGTTGTCATTATCCAAGAACTTCTGCTCCTGTCGATTCTTTGTTTTTCATATGTAGAATCGAAACACCCACGAGTGTTGCTGTACGCAATATTCCGCAGAATTCCTGCTGCCCGGAAGGCTTGATTGGACTTCATCAAACTAAATGAATAATTGAAACAGCCATCACTGCCACAAATCTTTGGCTGCAATAATTCCAAATACCAAAAAAATTACCTGCTGTTTAAACCAGTTTCTTTTCTGAAATTTCGGTTCCTTGCTTTTCACAACCATTCTTAGGCTGCAACGGTAAACGTTGACATTTTGAAGACAAAAATACATGTTCAACTTTATTTTTGCTTCTGAATTCTCTGCGCCTCATAAAATTTGCTGTAGGATAGAAAACAATTGATTTTGGATTGCAGCCTGACACCAATTCAACAATTGAAATTCCGGTTAATTTAAAACACAATTGCACGCGTGTTCTCGTATGCAAATCTGCAGAAAATTCAAATTTTTTTGATTAGCTAATCGCTTGTTGACGTTTTTTATCTAAAGTTCTTTCTAAAGTTTGTTAAAAAGCTGTTGGTTGGGCTTTGAAGCCACCAAAAAAAACTTCTTTTGTTTTTTCAGAGTATCAATGGAAATTTCAAAAATCAAAAATTGATTAAAAATTTATGCAAAATAATTGGTTTATGTTCAAAAACGATGAAATCGATTTTTGAGTTTAAAAACGTTTGCAGTCGAGGCTAATCTATCTAACTATATGATTCGTACATGGTTGGAGTTTTTTGTATAGGTCATTAGTACAAGAGAACGTTCCATGATTTATTTTACAAAATAATAAAAAAAATTTAATTGAGGTTTTTACATTTTAAATAATGCACTTGAGTTTGTGCCTTACATTGCAAATGTTCTGAAGATGTTCTGATAACAAATTTTTTTTTCATTTTTTCTTCAAATTTTTAAGAAATTAAAAATTCAAAAATAAGGAAATTGTATCACATTTACGATAAAGTTTGTTATGAACAAACACAACTAAGGTGTAGAATTACCCTAAAAGATGAAGTGGTAACATAACCACAAAATCTGCTGATTTCATATTTATTCTCTGTTATTGCTTTAAGAAACGCTACAATCGATAAAATAAAAAAGAAAAAATTTTTGTAAAAATAATTGTAATGTTGATTTTATTTACACACAACTAATATTGACAAGACAACATTGACGACAACAAAGAATGACAACATATTTCAACTTGACCGGCTTGGAGGAGTGATCACAAACGATGAAGAGTCAGTAAAATCATCAAACAATAATTCGGCACTATCAAAATCTACAAATTCTCGTTCCACATTGACCACATGGTCAAAAAAGTTGCGAATGTGACTGGGAGGGATTCTTTGTTGTTTTTTGATTAAATTCCACCAAAACATCACATTGCACAAGTGCCAACCATAGAAATTGGTGTTTCTCAACGTAGAAAAGATGAATTTGCATGAAATTTTGCGGAAAAGACAGATCGAAGCCTTCCGAAGAACTTATCTAAGCCAGAAATTGCATAAATTTGTTTAGAATCACGTGTCTCTCCTTTTTTGGTCAGAGACTGGCATTTCACGTTGAAAACGCCGCGGGCATCTTCATCGCGCGCGTGCGCGAGCTCGTGCGAACACGTGCGAACTTTATCAACGGTAGTTCGATTTGACTTCGACAATAGCTAGATCTATTCATTTAAGTACAAATGTTGCGACCGCAATAGTCTTGCGGCAAAAAATGTTTAAAAAAAAGGCCAAAAAGCCACGATTATAATATTGGTTGTGTGTAAATAAAATCAACATTACAATTATTTTTACAAAAATTTTTTATTTTTTATTTTATCGATTGTAGCGTTTCTTAAAGCAATAACAGAGAATAAATATGAAATCAGCAGATTTTGTGGTTATGTTACCACTTCATCTTTTAGGGTAATTCTACACCTTAGTTGTGTTTGTTCATGACAAACTTTATCGTAAATGTGATACAATTTCCTTAATTTGGAATTTTTAATTTCTTAAAAATTTGAAGAAAAAATGAAAAAAAATTTGTTATCAGAACATCTTCAGAACATTTGCAATGTAAGGCACAAACTCAAGTGCATTATTTAAAATGATGAGGACCAGGAGCTTACACATGGAAGCAAACATAGTTGACACTTTCCGATCATTGCAGATAAAAAATCAGAATTGCAGACTTAATTTAAAAAAAAACTGAGTCACAGTTAAGTTGTTGTTGCTTAAAATCTGGAACATTAGACCATTCCGTCACAGGAAAAATTTCATCGTTTTTTTAGAAACAAAAGTTGCGGAAGATGAAGCACCAAAAAATGCGTCTTTACTCTGTAATTTTCACTTGTCTAAATGTCCCAACTCATAAATTGTTCATTTTGCTAACTCATCATTAATTGACTTCAAGTTTAAGGAACAAAACCCCAGGATGACAAAACCCGACTTTTACCATGGTCTCCCTACCAAAGGTGTGATGTGATGTCTCCGTGCTTGTCTCCGTGCCCCCGGAGGACCTTCAAAAAAGCTTATCTAGTCAGTATGCAATTTAAAAAACCGGAACAGGACAACTCGCCGCCGCCAACTCGCCGCCGCCGAATCGCCGCCGCCGACTCGCCGCCAGGACAACTCGCCGCCGGTTAAGTCGCCGCCAGGACAACTCGCCGCCGCCAAATCGCCGCCAGAATTTTACTTGATTAGCGGGCTCCGTAAGGAGATCTTTGGCTCCGTTGTAAGCTAACGTACTGTAACTGCAATAGGCTTAGGCCTAGGAGCTGCCGCAGGGTTTGCCTGGTGATTTTTGCGCGAGCGGAGCGAGCGCAAAACCACCAGGCGGGTTTTTTCTCTCGGTTTTTTTTCTTTCATCACATAATCCGCTTATCACATTGGGACGACGAGATGACTTTAGCGCGAAATTTTTTAAGTAAAATTTGTTTTTGCATTTGACTTCATTTCTGTGACTGGCCTCACTTGCTCAGTGCTCCTTAAGCTAGTTGTAAGCGTTACATGATCACATTTTACGGCTACCGCAGAGTTGACTAGTTAATTTTTAGTTAAGCGGAGCAAGTACAAAATTCACAAGAACACAATTTGTTTTTGCTACGAACGAACTCTTGAGAGTTCTTGAGAGAAGAAAATTTTGGCTGTCATCGCACCTTTACCGCAAAAAAAGTCGTTGCGCTAAAGTCTTGTCAAGCTCAGAGCATTACTTCATCTTTAGAATTGTATTGTAAATCTGGGATATCAAAATTCGGCGGCGACTTGGCGGCGGCGAGTTAGCCGGCGGCGACTTAACCGGCGGCGAGTTGGCCTGGCGGCGAATCGGCGGCGGCGAGTTGGTCGGCGGCGAGTTGGCGGCGGCGACTTGTCGCGTACCGTTAAAAAACAACTTTATGTTTTCATTTAAAAAGTGTTGATTTCACTTTTTCGCTTTATGACCTGTTTGACGCAAAAATAAACTCAAATAAACTGAAATCCAGTGAGATTGCGAGGCGAGAGTCAGCGCAAAGCAAAAAAGGAAGAAAAAACGTACAAATCAGAGGTAGACACAGCCTAATCATCGAAAAATTATTAGGTTTGAAGCCTAAAATTGAAGTGAAGAAATACATCGGTAAGATGATCAAAAATTAAATTTCTGGTAGCAGATTTCCAACATTGTCGCACCGATGTCGAGATGTTGTAAATTGTCTCCATAACAACAACAAATATAAGTTGATTTCTGTTGATCTACATAGATCTACATAGTACATACATAGTAGCGAATAAAGCCCACCGTTTACCGCGTAATGTTGAGTTCTCAGAATTTTTCAAAAAAAGCAAAATTAGATTTCTGATTTTGGCGATTCCGATCCTCTCCAAAAAATAAATTTTGTTTGAAATTCTTATTAGCGGATTTCAGGCGAAACATTTATTTCATGCAACGTCGACCGAACTGTTATTAAAATTATTAGTTACTGAAAATTATCTTCAAAAAATTGACGATTTTAAACTGATAAGGCGACTACTTGGAGACAAAACAATAAATACAGCACAGAACAGACCTGTTTCCGCTTAAATAGTTCTGGGTCATTTTGTTTTCCCCCTTGGGTGTATTTCAATTTGCAAAAAAAACACTATAAATAATTTAATTTAAATAATTTAAATTTAAAATTTAGAAAACGATCCATCGAATTGATTAGGTAAATTAACCAGTTGAAGTAGAACGTCTTCAATTTTTTTTCTGCTCTTTGGAAGACTATAACTGTAATTATCTGAACCGTCAAGGCCATTACCACTGTGTTCGGTTTCAAAGATTACCCGCCACAAAAATGTACATAACGTATTAGCCTCTCAATTATTTTTTTTAACGCACACGAGCAACCCTTTGCTGCGGTTAAAATCAAATTGTTCGTAGTTCGTAGGGTTAACTACTTGAAGTTTAAAGTCACAGCTCCAATTTTTCAAAAATCAATTTTGCAGAATTAATTGATTAAGATTTGAAGTTAATTGATCTATTTAATTTGGATGGAATGAGTGATGCCAAAAAATGTATAACTCTGCAGATTGGATTTAAAGGTCAAAAACAAAAAAAAAACAATTTTTTTTCATTTTTTAAATAAACGCCCACATGCTCACATCCCTTGCTCACATCTCTAAGAGTTCGCTTACCTTAAATTTAATTAAACAAATTAGTTAAAGACTGCTTCACACTTTGGCCTAAGTGAAATGTATTGTAAATTAATGCTTAATGCATAATGTAAAGAATTTCGAACAAAAACTGTAAACAGAAAAAAATACGCAAAAATTGGTTTAAAAAGTTACGTTTGGTATGAAAACTTGTTTTCTAAATCTAAAAAATCTAGTTTTTGGCTAAAAACGGTTTGTATTATCAAGTTTGCCTAAATCCAATGAATTTTGCTCTACTCGATTTTTAGTTTCTGTCATTTGCTTGATACATAAGCATTGTACATACATTGTACGTCATGTAGCATTGTACATAATTTAGCCAAGTTAAAATTCTTTCATTTCCTTGATTGATTGCTTTGATTCCTTAATTCCATAAAGTAAACAGAAAGTAACAATTGGCATAGTAACGTTTGAAGACGTGTTGTGGCAAGAAAATATTGCAAAAATATATTTTTCACTAGGCACTTCTGCAAAGCAGGTTAAGTCTAAGGGCGTGATCTTGAAAAATAAAAGTGTTTTGTTTTGTTACAAAATGTTTTGTTCTTCTGTTCACCTTAAATCATATTAAATCATAAATCAGACGACATGATTTTTCATGCCACCAAAAACGACAAAAATCAATGCAAGAAAAAGTAGATATTGCTGGACGTGCCAACAAAAATATGTTATAAATGTGAATTTAAGACAGGTTTTTTTTCAATTTAAAAGAGCCGTCAATTTTCTAGAAAAACAACCACTTAGCCGCAAAAAATATAAAGTTTTATTTTGCAACTTGGCCCTTGGAACAAGCTATCAAGAATTACTGGAACAAAACTTCACATTACAAATTGTAATAGCAAGCGCTGTGATAAAACATCGTAATCAAAAATTCCATTCCATAAATTCCACTATTTTTTGATAACCAAGGCCAAAGACGAAACATTGCCGAGGTTATCGAGTCAGTTATTAAAAAACAATTTTTTAAAAATCAAATTCAACGTATCGACACCCTTTAAAATAGATAACCTTAATGCAAATGCAAACTCCATTAATATTAAATTAATGCGCAATGCTTCTGAATTAAAGCGCAGTGAGGAAAGAATTTTATTTTTCTTCAAAAATTTATTTTAAAAAAAGTTGGCCACCCAAGTTTTCAACAAAAAAAACATCGATTTTTATGCTTAAAAATGGTGTGTTTGTAAATTGCCTCAAATTGTGTCAAAATGAACTCAAAACAACGTATTAAAAATAAGTTTGACTGTAAACATTCATGAACAAAACGCTCAGGTGGGCGATCTTATCGCGTTTGACCGAAAATCCTCTAATTGGGTGTGGTTGTCAATGACGACATGATTGTGATGGCATGCCACCAAACAACCATCAAAACGAATGTATTTTATTTAAAAAAATTTTTTAATTTAAAAGATATTTGTAGGGGTTATTTTAATTGTTTTAATTTTATTCTTTAATTTTAATTTATAGACCTAAAACAGGCCTTCTCTTTAAAACGCAACCAAAAATCATTTGCAATTAGCCTTTTTGAAGTTGCATTTTTTTGTTTTCAGTTCAACGAAAATGTTTAACTATGTTTAAGTATTTATGTAATACACGACAACAAAAAATAATGAAAAAAGTAAATGAATTGAATTAGGCAGTTGACAATTATTGTGGACTTTGTCCACGCAAGACCCTATGGAAAAAAAGAAAAAAATATTTTTATTTTTTTTGGTGGAGTTATTGTGTCCGTTCAAAAAATTAAATTTTCATGTGTTAACAATAGCAAACAAAATTAGAATTACCGTTAAAATCGCACTAATACACACATTTGATGGATTGACCAAAATATCCCAGTTTTGGCCAATTATAAATGATAAAATATTGCATGTTCATATTTTCAGCTCAGAGCAACATGAAAACGCAAA
The DNA here is from genome assembly GCA_007213375.1 of Steinernema feltiae. Classification (NCBI taxonomy): domain Eukaryota; kingdom Metazoa; phylum Nematoda; class Chromadorea; order Rhabditida; family Steinernematidae; genus Steinernema; species Steinernema feltiae. Next base: position 2,141 of record MQUG01004617.1, on the reverse strand, counting down.
AATATAATAGTTTTTTAAGGTTGAAAGCAGGTTTCAAAAATTATTTTAGTCGTGCTTGACCCTATGGAAAAAACTGGAAGAAAAAGAAAGATTTCGCTCAATCGTTCTCATGTTTACCGACAGAAACTTTTCAAAACTAAAAAATTGGATTGCAGTTTTGTTATTTAAAAAAGTTACGTCAACAAACGATCATCAATTCCCCATTCAAAAAATTACTCCCATTTATGATTAATTCGGGTAGTTGTGAAACCCGGATTATGCCAAAAATTACTATTTTTTTAATTATTGGCGTAAAGCGTAAAGTTGGTTCACAAAATCGCAATCTTCGTCATCATGTTCTTCAAGAATGTTTCTTTGAACAAAGAAAAGTTTGACAAAAGACAAAGGTATTTTTTTTTATGAAAAAGAGAATCGACAAAAATTCAAGATGTCTTTCAGAGCCTTAAATAGGTTCTTCTTTTTAAATTTAAAACGTTCGAACAAAAGATGATTTGTTGAGATAATCATGTTACGTTCAAATTAACAAAAATCTGTTTGCTTGAAATGTGTTACGTTGCCGATTGATTCAGTTAAAAATTTTCCGAAAACATATATTTAAGAATTTGCTTTAATATATTAAATATTCGTTTAAATTTTCATCAAACCCTCAATTTTGGTCGCAATTAAAAAGAAAATCAAAAACAAACGAAAAATCAATGAAAAAAAGAATCATGTTTCTTTTCGCAAACGAAATTTAAATTTTAACAAATGGTAAACTTGTCTCCGTTAAGTTTTTATATATAGATACTTTCAAAATTTACAAAAAAGCATAATAATAATATTATTATAATACTATTAAATATCTTGAACAAATGAACGATAACCAAAAATGCAATTTAATCAAACTAATCAGGCGTTTTAGATTTTTGAAGCGATATTATTTTATAAAATAAAGTTTTAATTTTTAAAATTTTTATTTACAGATTACTAAACTAAACAAGTTGTCTGTTAAATAACTGTTGTCTGGTTGTAACAACAAACATTTGAAGTAGCTTTGCGCACTTTGAAATTTGATGCGAACACGAATTTTCAAAAATTATCAAATTAACCTTGTTCTGATGTTTAGTGTACTTTTGTACACTAAAGAGGCTTTTTTAAAGAGGCAAATTTTAAAATTGAGTTGAAATGAGCACTTTTTTCAACAAAAAAAACATTCGTTTCTTGGCAGTTAAATATGTTAGATAGATAGTATCATCAAGAATTGATTTAACGTGCTAATGGTGATGTCATGCTACACACAAAAATAATTTTAAAAATTCCCTTATTAGTGCGAATAACCCGAGCAACGAAAAAATAACTGCTGTGCGAAGAGCGTTTATTGGGGCCCAAAAATGAAAAAGTACAAAAAAAATGTTTCTCAAGCGTTGCTCCTAAGTAATTTGTTCTAATGATCATTTAATAGTCAAGGTACTAGCGTAGAATATCAATTTAGCAGGAGAGCAACAATAACAAAAATAGTAAAAATAGAAAGAATTTTCCCAACCCAGCTTTTCCAGTTTTTTCCAGCTTTACTCTACGATTTAAAATACAACGATGATGTTGGCATTATTGATAACAAAAATATTTTTTTAAACAAGTGCGTGTGTTTTACGCTAGTCAGCAAAAAAAAATTTCTCGTTTCTAAAACATTGTTGATAAAAAATTGGAAAACTGGACGGTTCTGCAAAAAAAATTGATTAAAAATTTAATCGATTTAAACGAGCCGGCGCGTAGATTTGCTGTAGAAACGGTTGATAGAAAAGAATTGATTTTGGATTAAAGATTAAAGGACCAAACCAACAAAGTCACTAAACAAAACCAACAGTTCTGGTTAATTTAATACCGAATTGCTACGTCAACCTGCAAAAAATTAACTAAAAAATAATTTTAATTAAAGTTTCGTTTATTACGCCAGGTTTATTACCCGAAATTTGCAGCGTTTTAGATGAAATTAAACTGTGGTAAACAAATAAAATAAAAATTGAAAATCTTTTACCATTTACAAAGCATAAACTCAAGTGCATTATTTAAAATGCTAACGATCAGGATGTTCCACCTGTGAACAAAAATTCTTGTTATTTTTTTGTTGATGTTTGCAGATCAAAAATAAAAATAATTTAAAA
>MQUG01004612.1:0-17329 GCA_007213375.1 Steinernema feltiae | reverse complement strand
GCGGAATTGCGGCGGATGCGTGCTGAACACTACCGTACCCATCGGGATGCCGAATCCGCCTGAAAGCGTCGATCAGGACGCGGCAACGAGAGGCCAACTCACAGCAAATGGGGTAGAATCCCGTTTCGTTGACCGATTCGTACATTTGGGGATTGCGGCGTCGGTGGAGCCAACAGCCGTTGCAGAGGAGGCAGCAGAAGAAGGAGAGCAGGACGGACAAGACGATGCTCACGATCAGCCCGATGATGAGCATGGAGTAGTCAACCCTAAAACGTCATTTTTAAGCGTGCAGTGCAAAGATCATCGTCCATTGACGTAATTTCTTCACTTTTACAATGCCTGCCGGCAACCGCAGATTGACAAAAACATCCGCTATTACCATCTACGTCACTCTGCGAGATCAGCAACGTATCAGCTTTTGAAGTGAAACTGCAATTTTAATGAAATCCCACATTCCTCCGAAACGCTCTCAAAAGTTGAATCATCAAAGTGACCTAAATTTCCGAGTATCAAATGCCCTTCAGCCGTCAGTGTCTAATTGAAATTAGGACTCAATTCAAAGTGCACTATGCGTATGTCAATCAAAGCTTTGTGAATTACAAACAGAGCGCGTAATTGTTTCATTATTCTCTAAAAATGACGCTTTTTCCGAAATGAACTCCAATCTGTTGGACCAATTGATAAACGTATCGTTAAATCGTGGAGCAGCGCTTTCAGTAGCCACAGATCGCCTACACATTATCAAAAGTGCTCAATAGACAGAAATTCTCACTAATTGTACTCAAAATGGCATCCAGCAAGTGCAATTTGATCGACTATGGATGGAACTAACCACAAAATCAAATTTCGAGTTTTGAGATGAAATAGATCGATGGATTGAATGTTTGAACTCTCTCCGCTACGCTTTCATACTTAACTAATCTCCAAGTCCGATTTTCAAGCTCAAATGCCATTTTCAAGCAGTCAAACTGTGCCTTACAAACGTAGCCCACAAATTAATTCTCAACTTGCCACCTCCTGTTGACTGAACTTCGCATCATCTTCATTCCAAAACCTTCAATTTCTCAATTCCCGTTTTTCTAATCGTGTTCAACAGAACACACCTAGCGGCCACAGTGATTAAATAGTGTTTTCACGCAATTTTCTCGCTGTAAAGCAATCACATGCGCTAATCTGCGAACTCGTTCTGAACTCTACAAACTGGTTTTCGGTTCTAAATTTACAAAAACGCCTCAAGACTCACTGGTAGGTGCTTCCGTAAGAGATGAAACGTTCGGTGCGTCCATGACTTACGTCGTTTCCCTCGTTTCGCTCCTTTTCTTCGCGACCGCAACAATAATAACCCTAAAGGCGAATCGTCATTCCACGCACGATGCGCGACCAAAAACCGACCTGATCGGGACCCTCCAAACTCTGACAGCACTCAAAAGCGCACTGGATTACCGTACCACTCGGATTTGCGGGACAAGTCTGCTTACCGTACGCTAGGGTAGTGAGGAACGCGACGACGAGGAGGCAGCAGCATCTCGACGCGTTCATTTTGGTCTTTTCTAGAAGACAAGATAACGTCAAAGTGAATCACGCAATTACCGCAGCGGCAGGAGCAGCGAAAGGAAGAAGGCGCGGCGCGCGGGGGGCGAATAATGGGTCGTGGAGGTGAGCGCCCACGCCCCGCGAAAACACGAAAACGATCGATTACAGGCGTGGTCGTTACAGTCGCGCATCGCGCCTAATAACAGCGCGCTGACGGTGACAAATTGAACTCGAAAGAATGATTCAGAACTTTTAGAAGATTTCTTGCGGCAAAGTTCGGCGGCGGAAGCTAACGCGGGAAGCGCGCGAGGGCAAAGTGGGCGAAATATAAGACAAATAGAAAATGGGTTAACCGCGCGTGCGAGACGTCGCACGGCAAACAGAAAACGGGTTCTGTGCGCTCGTGGACGACCTCTCGAGACGCTTTGCCGGCAGCTAACAGAGCCGGTGGAGAGGAGAATGTTGCAGCGCGAGCGGTGGATTGAGGGTGGGAAGCTAAAGATCCATGGCGGAGGAGGCTTTTAGCCCAGAATTGGCCAGAAGGCTTTTGGTCATCGGGCTGATCGTGAGCATCGTCTTGTCCGTCCTGCTCTCCTTCTTCTGCTGCCTCCTCTGCAACGGCTGTTGGCTCCACCGACGCCGCAATCCCCAAATGTGCGAATCGGTCAACGAAACGGGATTCTACCCCATTTGCTGTGAGTTGGCCTCTCGTTGCCGCGTCCTGATCGACGCTTTCAGGCGGATTCGGCATCCCGATGGGTACGGTAGTGTTCAGCACGCATCCGCCGCAATTCCGCGACGACGGCGGCATCTACAACGGCTCCTCGACCTCCTCGCTCCCGAGCTCCAGAAATCGCGTCCGCTTCAACGAAGACGGAACTCCGCGCGGCGTTCTGAAGAACGGCGGTCAGCACCACGCGCAGAATTATTGATTTCGCCGAATTGCATGTATAAATCGCTTTATTACCGATTGATTGGAGCCAAAGGATCACCGAACCAAAGACAAATAGCACAGAACAGGACACACTAAGCGAATTGCAAATAAAGAGTATTATTGTCCTCCCTAACATTCCAGTAAATCGCTCTGCCCTTGTCGTTTCTGGAAATAAGCGTTGTGGATGTTGTTCCCTTGGAAGATTTTTTCTGTTTGGTACACACAACAACGCTGATTCGTTGGAGCAACTCCACGGAAAGCAGCTCATTCATCGACGTTTTCGTGGATAATTTCTTTCCGACCATCTTGTCCGCATTCACCTTCCAATCTTCGATGATTTCGTAAAGAAGGGAAGGACGGAGTTCTTGAACGTTGACCTGCTTGCACTGCTCCTGTTTCAGTAGATCGATGACTATTTTTGCGTTGCAAGGGGCGTCATTCTCAAATACGAAGAAAATCAAGGTCTTCTCCTCCACCACGTGCTCCAGTGTCTTCAGAACGTCCTCCGTCATCTCGCACTCGGAACATACTTTTAACCACGTAATGACTGGAATCGACCTGATGAATTCTTGAGCTTGTTTTCCTGTGATCCCATTGCCGATGTGAACTTCAATGCTTTGGCGTTTTAGGGAAGAGCGCAGCGTTTTGAGATCCTCGGGGCGAAAGGAAGATTCCTCGTCACTCGCTTCAACTCGAATCGAAGTAAGAAAGCATCGATGTTTCCCACTGATAACTTCAGCGTCTTCCAAAATTGTAGTTTTGTAATAGCTAAAGATGCCCTTGTCAACAACCTGGCCGTTTTCAAGTGCCACAATTCGATAGCTAAGAAGATCATAGTTTTGGGTGGCGATAGCACCAACGACTCCGGAGAGATCCCTGCAAACGGCCACAGAATCCGAATCAAGTAGGCGAGAAACGGCGTCGTTGAATACCACAGGCGTGGAGTTCATTTTCGAAGAGAAATCAGCGAATGACGCGATCTCGGAGCTTTTATGGACGAATTGTCGATGCGAATGACGCGCCTGAAGCGATGCAATCGAGCTGTGTCCGTCCAGCGTCAGAAAAACAGGCATGAAATCTGCGCTTGCAACAATCAATGGTACAATCGCTTCAAGTGGAACGCCGACTCCACAAATCGTTGGTTATGACTGCTCTCGTTGATCAATGAACACGCAGACGTGCGCAGGGCACGTAGTCGATTCGCATATGAGCAGCCGAGGCTCCGGAACGAGGCTCTGGGCTCTTCTGTACGTGCCTGTAAACGTCTACTTTGGTGGAGAAAATAGCGCGAACGGCGTTTCCTTTCCAGAAGCGAGGGGAACACGATGAATATCCTGAGCGCACAACTGAGCAGGAAGCGGGCGGGTAATTTCGTGTCATCGGCATGATTCGTCAGCTGTGAGATGACGCATCATCACTGTCGATCCTTTCCTGCAATGACAGAGCTCACAGATACATCAACGAATTGTGCACTTCCGCGAGGTCGAGGATCGGTTTTGCAGTTTTTCATCCTTCGTGATTGCTGCGACGCTCCGAGATGCGGCATTTCCGTGTGATTCTGATTTTTCATTTTCAGCGATTTCAACGTCGAATCTGTGCGCGCAGTTGGTATTGAAATTGTTTATGTTGTCCGGCGCATATGTGAGCTATTTGCGGATGATTTCTGATGTTGTGCTCATCGTGATCCGTGCTGTCCTTGCGGAAGAGCGCAGAACTTCAATTTAGGCGTTTTCGCGATTTGTAGGCGCAGCTGAGGCGGGAGCAAATAAGAAATCGTGATTTTACGCGCCGGAATGCGCGAAATCACGCTTGACTTGGAGGTGCGCTGGTCGGAAATTGCGAATTTCAGTGAATCTCGAAGCAAATTCTATTCGTTTTTATCGAATTCCTGGTTTCCAGTAGTTTTCATCGTCAAATCTGTGCGCGTAGGTCGTCGGTGAAATTATTTTGGTTGTCTGCAGGAGATTTTGCATTTTGCGTGCACGCCATTATGTTGTGATGATGTTTTCCAGCTCTAAAATCATTGGAAACGGTCTAAATCCGTATTGTTCTTGCCGCCGATGATTTATCAGTTGTGAAACAACCAAACGCGCTGGTCTCCAAACTGTTCTGCCTGCAGCGCGCGCAACATGCTGTCGCTGAATGTAATTTTCAATTTTCAGCATTTCCCGTTGCCCCCAATGCGTGCGCTACCTCGATGTGGCAACCGAGCGATCGCTTATTTGTAATCGCTGAGCCGAGAATATCAGTCAGTCAATTGAATATCGACTGCACGGCGCGCTCCGCTTCGCCCAATTCCGTTTGTTGTATGTTTCTCGTTGAAATCGACAAATTCTGTGTTTTCTGCGAGCAAAACTCCGAAGCTGATGCACTTTTACGCGCAAGTAGTCTCTCGTAGCGATCGTGTGCAGATTGAACGTTGCAGACGTTGCAACTCCTAAGTTCGAGAACTTTCCATCATCAACGATGTCTTTCGAAATGCGCAAGTTGAATTTTCGAAATTTTTGATGAACTTTGTTGTCGCGTGGCGCTGCTTTGTCGTCGCTTCTGTTCTCGTCGCACTTTATGTGTCCTTTTGTGGTTTTTTCGTCTCATATTCGCGACTGTCCGTGTTCTTCGACGACCGATTCATTCACTGGTGTCCATTGGTGAAGGTCGGTTGCCCGCGCTTTCCATCTGCTTAACTCAGTCAACTAATTTCTGCGTCTCTTTCAGAACACCAACCCAGCAACTGAAAATGGAGCAAGCTCAGTCGTCGCCGCCTCTCTGCAAGACCGGATGTGGATTTTACGGTTCTGCGCAGTTGGAGGATCTTTGCTCGAAGTGTTACAAGGACATCTACGGCGCTGTCAAATCCTCGCAGAGGACCTCTCGAGTGAGCAGCGATGTGGCCAAGCCGTCCAAATCGATCGAAACGGTGTGTTCGCCGACTGGACGAATAAATATGAATTGAATATTCTAGGTGATGACCGAGCTTAGGGACGAAGTTGCCGCGCAGATCGCCGAGCCTCTCGTGGATGATGCGTCGTCGATCCCCGCTGTCGCTCCTCCCAAAAAGAGAAACAGATGCGATCAGTGTAACAAAAGAGTTGGATTGACCGGTAAGCAACCCGAGCCCAGTCTAGAATATATTAACCAGTTCTCTTCCAGGCTTCCCTTGCCGCTGTGGAGGAATGTACTGCAGCGAGCACCGCTACGACGCCGTACATAACTGCTCGTTCGACTACAAAACCTTCGAACGCGAAGAGATTCGCAAGAACAATCCGGTGATCGAGTGCGAGAAGATTCAACGAATCTGATCTTAGTGTAACCATAGCTTTGTCATATGCAAGTAACAACAGTGTATTTATTTGGCCTTCTTTTCTCTTCTTGCTCTATGTTGTGTATAATCTCACTTCTAAAAGTTAAAACCCTTATTCGAGGTGAAAACCCTTTGTTTGCGATGTATCATTTCTCTGCGGCCTTGTGAGGCGAGAAAGATCATTTAATTCAATCCATGCTCATTTTTTCCCATCAAAGTTGAAGTTGGTCAGAGGTTGATAATTGTTTGTTGGCATAACAGGCACACGGACGAGAAGATTCGGGTTCCCCTCGCAAGCGATAGGACATTCTTCGGTCTTGTCGTGAACGCTGATTCGGGAAGAGGATCGAGAACGGACCGACTTGGTCGCGCTGAAATGGCAACGTTGGCAACGACAGTTACAACGGCGAGAAATCCCACTTTTTTCCGATGACCTTCGATGGCTGCATATCCGGATTTTTCTTAAATCGACTCGCTTCTTTCTTCGACCGGTTGATTGTCCACATCGAGAATCGAGTCTCCGATATTGAGCGTCAGCGAGGAGAGCGTATCCTCGACGAGACGAGTGACGTATACCTGCGTAGATGGTTAGATTAATTGAATAAATTAAGCCTGAACGCTGACCTTATTGTTGTAGGACTTGATCGGCAACGCGAGTTTGCAACCGGAGATCATGAACATGACGCCCACGTGGTATTTGTACTCTGGCACAGGGTCGTACTCTCGTGGTAGACGCGATAGCTGCAGTTCGGACTGCGTGACCGGACGGACAATCTTCAGCGCCATCTTGTAGACGTTCTGCGTCGTCTTCTTCACCACTTCGATAAACATCTTCCGGTCGATCTTCTGCGCGTTCACCGTCAGGAGATTCCCGTGACTCGGCGATTCGCGTTCCACTTTCACGATCACGAGGTTATTGTTGACACGGATTCCAAGCTGCAAGTTAGTCTTCGTCATATTAGCCCAGTGGAATATCGCTCACCTGCTCGCCCTTCTTCCCCTCCACAGTGACTCGACAGTTTCGAATAACGATCCTGGTACGTTGCTGCCGTAGGCGGTCGACATGTCAACGCGTGGTCTTCGAGTCGCTCAGGAGACGACGACCGACCTTCGAGAAGAGAGAAACCAGAAAGACTGGGAAAATTCATCGTCGTACTCTTTGCAATGTTGCAGCGAGATGACTAGACATTCAGCGTTGCAAAGAGATGAACGGACGCGATGTATTGACACGTTGTGGTTGTTACGGATTTAATTAGATGTGTTCGGTGCAGCTGAATGTGAGCAGAAAATAGAAGACAAACTCTATGTGCAAACGTAACCAAAAAACAAACACAATAGATTCAAATATATGTGTACTTCTTCCTGTCCTCCACGTCTCGTACTATGTACTGGCTGCGATCAAAAATTCCACAGCATCCTTGAATGTTTTGACATCGGGCTTGAAGTGGTCGACTTGCTCGACGACCTCGGTAAAAAGATTGTCGTGGTTCAGGAGTTGCAGCGTTTTCATCACACGTCTTGTTTTCGGCCAACAGTGTGCAGACGAATCACTTTCAGCAAGAGCAGCGGCAAGAGCGCTTCCAGATTGCTCATTTTCACCTGCATCACCGTTACCAGTTTGTGACGTTCTCTTAACCGCCGCACGTCAAGTTCGCATTGCTGAAATTACGTCGAGCGGTCAACCGAAATGCACTGTCGATTGTCGAAAGGCGAGCGAGCAGCTGATCCATCCATTTATTCACCGACGGGCGAGCGAGCGACGTGACTGACTACCAGACGGTGTGGTATGCTGCGAGACCACATCCACATGCGTGGTTAAATAATTCTGGTGTAATTCCCAGCCTACTGGTTTATCTACACTCATCGTCAGCTCATTAACAAACAAACAATAACGACAAAATCTATTCTTTTTCTTCTTCGAATCGAATCTTCTTGTCCCGCATAAACCTCTGGAGCAGCGTCTGCGTGCTTTCGCGTTCGTCGACACCACCGATGAGACGTTCATCTTCCTTTATGCGGTCGTACAACACGGGACTCGTGTACTTCTTTTGGAACTGAAAACAGAGAGATGAGATTAGAGAGTTGTCAACATTGCAAGCCGGCTGTGAACTTCCACGAGTCTCATTTCAGTGAAATTTGTGACACGTGGCGTTACGCGAGCTCTAGACAACATTTAGCAAAGCTGTTGGCAAACGGTAAACACCAAATATCAAGGAAATTTCTACAAAAAAAGGGAATTGAAACGTTGCCTACCTTTTCATGCGCGAGTCCATACACCAACGCGAGGTTGATTCCGTCGACGGCTCCCTGAAAGCGCTTCCAATACCACCCAACGAATCCCAAGCACAACGCCGCGCGATCCAAGGTCAACTCCGAGGCGCTACAGCGGACATTGTAGCACTTTTCTTTCAGCTCCTTCTCGCTCATTCCGCTGAGATGAATGTATGCGAGCGTTGTGATCGGTCCGGCAACTAGTGACCCGATGAGAAAGCGTCCCTGGATGCGACGGCACTGGCTCCTGATGATCTTGAACGTGTTGTTGGTCAACGTCTCCGGGGTGACCTTGGATCTGAGGTACAATCGGTAGATCGGATGGACGATGCAGCCACCAATGAACGATGCGACCTCCACGCCTTTGAAAGATCCGTAAATCATGTATTCTAAAATTGGTCTGGGCACTTCGGCGAGCGCTTCGGGCGACTGGTCATCCCAGGAGTACTGCGTGAAGTTGGCGAACCACTGCTCCAGACCCAGCATCGCGCTTTCTGAAGACAACGCTTTTAGACTCAGGTGGGCATAGATTAAACAAATATTTTAGGATCTCACCAATTTATGGGAAACCTGCAACGGAAGTGAAGCTTTAACAAAGAACTATAACAACAATTAGAATCAACAAAAATATCAACAATTCAACAAATTTTAACAATCAATCAATCTATAACGAGCTCATTGCGCTGTTAATCTTCTTCTGCTCACGTTTGGAGAGAACGCGGCAAACCGCCTTCTTGTCCTCCCTTCTCTTGCGACCTCGTTTCTCCTCGATTTCATCAATTTTCTGGAAATTTAAGGTGAGTTGCGCCTATATTTTAGCCTTATTTACCTTCTTGTGCTTGGCAACACGCTCGTCCATTTGCTTCCGCATCTTCTCATTGCGCTCCTTGCTGACAGTTCTCATCATATTCATCAACTCGTGAATGCGCGCCTCCTGTGGCTCGAGGATGACGGCGGTGTGCTTCTGCTCCAACTGCGACACGCCTCCCTTCTTCTTGGCGCCCTTATCTTCGGGAGCGGTAGTCTGCGCATCCTTCGGCTTGAACCGATAGGGCAAATCCTTTTGCAAACCCTTGGGACGACCAGAGCAGTTTCGCGGAACGGTTTTCGCACAATTTCCTTGTACATTGAATCGTCCTTATGCTCGATTTCGATTCCGCGTTCGTATCGCAGGCGACCGACAGTCTTCATTCCAATCCATTTTTCGTCTTTGGGAATGAGGCGATTGTAAACAAACTCGTAGAACGGTCGGATAGGTACAGTAACCCAGGATCTCAGGAATACAATGTCTAAATTCGAAATGATCAATCTCCTAAAACAACACGTTTCTTACCGCGCATTAAGATTTTGTCTTCAAAAGTAGCGCGGAAAGCACCAGCCGGATCGCGGATCGCCTTTTTCACTTGGCCGCGAATTCCGGAAACAGTTCTAATTGACGCTCCTTCGAATTTCGCGACTTCAAGAGCGCTGTTGAACATTCCCTAAAACTTCCGTTAGGAATGCTACGATGGGGAGCTAGCGTACCTTGATAAAACAGGTCTTCTTGTGGATCTCCGTTGGCGTTCCCACCAACTTCAACTTCTTCTCTACCTTGATGTTCGGATCCATGTTCAATATTACACCTGATGCGGCGATACGGTATCCCTTGATGCGCTCATCGACACTCTGCACGGCAATGAATCCCATGTTCTGCTGAGTGAACGGTCCATAAAAGACTCCGTGGCAGAACATGTGCTCAGGTGTGTACTTCAGGAAGCGCTGGCGCATATTGTGGTCTTGAATCGAGTAAACAAACATGCTCTGGAACCTTCTCCAACCACAGGAGACGATCAACGGATCGTTGGATTTGAGGATTCGGTTGTACCAACGATGTCTCTTCACACGCGTCTGCACGCATCCAACCTTCTGCTCGCCGGCGAGAACTCCTCCGATGATGTAGGGCGAGGCGGGATCGAAATGTTCGATGAATTCTGTCGGAATGTTGTCGAGTTCCACGCGAACGTAAATTCCAGGCCGGAAACCCTCGAGCTGTTGGCGCATTTCCTCATCGAGATCTTCGAACGCAGACTTGTTCAGCTTCGACTGTTGTTCAAGCTCCTCTTTCAGGTTATTGTAAGCCGTGTTCGTTTCGTCGTATTCGGCATTGAACCTTTCCTTCAGTTTCTCTTTGTGAACTTTCCGCCTCTTGTTCGCAGCCTCTTCCTCTTCTTCTAACATCGACTTTTTAGCTTCACCACCTGCACCCTCTTCGCCGTCTAACGCGTCCTCTTCGTCCATGTCACCGAGATCGAGCTCATCGTCTCCGTCGTCCATATCATCATCGTCATCGAGATCTTCATCAGAGCCGAGTTCGTCTTTTAGCAACTTAGCAGCGTCGTCGTCTTCGTCCCATTTTCCGGTGACGAATAGATCTTTGATGGAATCGCGGACTTCCTGTTGAGTCCAGTCGAAATCCCACTCATTGCAAGAGCAACACGCTGGGAACGTCCGCCAGTTGCTACCATCTTCCTGGTCCTCAATGGCTTTCGCTTGCTTAGTACGATCTCTGACTTTGAACAGTCCTCCTCCGAGGGTATCGTCTTCGTCATCTTCGTCGCCGCTTCCATCAGCTTTGGTTCCTGAAAATCCAGAAAGCTTTATTAAAAGTTTCTTAATAAAATTAGCGGAAAATTGTGAGAATGCATAGATTTAGTAATTATTAATGATCTTATTGCATAGTTACCGTACCTTCGATGCCATAGACCAGTCTCTGCCAGTTGACCCTCCTCTGCTTCGCGGGATTAAACATAGAAATGGACTTCTCCACCAAACCACTCCAATCTTTACTGTCGCCCAGCTTTTGAATACGATGACCGTGGATGATCTCATCATCGTCGGACTCCTCCTCATCTTGGATATCCTCTTCATCATCCAATTCTTCATCGTCCATATCCTCATCATCCATCTCTTCATCATCGACGTCCTCCTCATCATCTTCTTCGTCTTCGTCGAAATCGGTGAGTGGAGCAGCCGAGGACAACAACTTGACGGAATTTTTGCTAATCTTATCATCAACACCCTCCTTCAAGCCTTCGAGAGCCTCGACAAGTTCATTTCGACGCTTTCTTTCCCTTGAAGGACTGCGCGCCGCCGGTGTCAATGTAAACAGCATCCTTGTCGTACACGATTCCACCCAATCCGGACAGAGGTGCGTAGATCACGCGCTCTTTCTCGTTAAGCGACCGCGTTTTCTTATTCTTCGTTGGCAGAGGGCACGGGTCCGACAAAGCGCTGACCTGAAGGTTACCTTCGTATTGCAGGAACGAAAATCGTGCGAATTACCTCCGTGATACGGTAGTCACCAACGCCCGGAATGTGGACATCGCTCCCTTGTCGTAGGTAGCTGCCTCGCACCCACCCGTAGAGAGAAATCTTGCGATTAGCCCTTGGATCAGCGCGCAGGACCTCAGGGTTAGTGAGATCCTCATAACGATCGCAGTAGACATAGGGATGAGCGGCGCGCCAAGGGATGGGCCGGAATTTCATCACCGAGATGAATCGCGCGAGATTCTTCACCTCATTGCGAAGGTACGTTTCATTAACGATTCCTGACAAGTAGAACAATTTGGCTCCCTAAACATCAAGTAGTATGCTTGTGCACTCCTAGCCAAACGTACCTGGTAGACTTCTGTCCAGAAACGATGCTTCAAATCCTTCTTGACCGACTTGAGTTTTTCCTTTTTCTTGATCAAGTCAAGATGACTCAGAATACCCATAATCCTAGGCATTCCGTGGGTCTGACAAATGTTGATAAACTCGAAATGCTCCATTTCAAAGCCGTACGATGCGTCGACCATCAGAAGCACCAAATCCGCAACTTTCGCTATGTCAATCATGTCATTGATGTCGTTTTTGACTTCGACAAACGTCACACGACGTGATTTTCCGGTCACAATTGTGATCGGGCCTAGATTTCAAGATTAGAAGTCAAGAGGGAAGAACATTTTGGTAATTTACCATTGATCTGCGTGAGATTCTGGTGAACATAGTGCTTCACGATGCATCGAAGAAGAGTGCTTTTGCCCACTTTCGAGGGTCCGACAATTGCAACGAGCACTGGAGGAGCTTCAACCGGTGTGCGATCGACAACTGGGATGTGCTTGCGCTTTTCTGACAGGTCAGCGGCTCTGCAAATGATTGAACGAGATGAGATACGGTGTTTGCGTTCTATATAAGACGAATCTCTCAGTTTTGCAGCATCCCTCCTCATTTAACGAACTCCTCAATCACCAAAATTCCAATTCTCTACATCTGACGTCTTCATTCCTAATGACCACACAGGCTCAGAACTGCCAGAGGCTGCTCAACAAATCGATCCAGGAGCGAAGAAATATTTCAAAAATTTGCAAACGCCAGCTCCTACCTCTTAATATTAATCCTGGCGCGCACAGACGACTTGAAAGTGTGTCCTTTCTTGTTATTCGTCGTCGGCTCTGCCTCCGGCTTAATTCCATGGCGCTTGTCGAGCAGCTTCTTCTTCTTGATCTTTCCTCCACGCGTTGATTCTTTGTGCTTTTTGTGCTCCTGTTCCACGGGTGGAGGAGCCATGTTTGCAGGCGATTAAACCTGAAATTTGAGGCTAAAATAGGTTCAAAAAACGCGAAAAGAAGAGGATAGAAAATCTAGTGAGAAATATTGCAGACGTCAAAAGTTATTTTGCTGTTTCGTATCACTATTCAGAGTTCAGGCAAAACGTTCCGAGACCCAACCAAACGAATATCACATGATCCACGCGTGTGGGCAACGGACTTTTGCTAATACGACTTGGAAGTTTGCTGGACGCGAACATCGATTCGCCCGTTCTCCCATCGTCTTCACAATGAGCGAACACGACTTCAGCGACTACGAAGTGAGTTCAGAGCACAAAATATCTTTATTTCTACCGTATCACGACCTCTCCACGCTTCCGGAATGTTTGTAGGCGTCCACGTAGACCGTTAGAAGGTGCGCTAGCTGCACAACGGTCATCGGGTTGTTCGAGTCGATTGCCATCTTCTTGAAATGCTTCTTGTACTCCTCCTTCGTGATGATCTCCCGCGTGACCATGAATTTCAACGTCTGCTGCACGAGCTCCTTGCTCATCGGCAAATCGCCCATCGCCGTAAGCAGAAAGTGCGCTGCAGTCGCGGGTTCTTTGTCGATGCGATCGCGGTTCTTCGCGAGCCATTCGTAGGCTTTCTAGAAGCGAAATTAGCCGAAATGCTGGCAAAATCGCGACTCCCTACCCTGCGATCTGGCTCCAGTCCATGACGATCGAGAACGTGGCCGATCTTGATCACCTCTTCGACGTTCAAACTGACAATGCGGCGGGGCTTCGTTGAGATCTGCGTGGATTCGGTCGGCTCCGGGCGAGGCGTCGACTTCTGCGTATTCTCATCGGGGGAATGTTTCTCACGCGACGATGGAGGCGTCGAATCAGGAGGCAGCATCCTGGCTTTCTTATGGTGCGATGACTTCTTCTTCTAAAATTGACTTTAAGGCCACCTTTGAGACAAATCGCCACTTACACGTTGAATCTCATCAACCCAGGGCTTCTTCTCACGTGGAGACGAAGGAGGAGTCGAATCCGGGGCTAATTTACCCTCCGCGAACGGATTGGACTCGGATTTGTTCGATCGCTTCACGCGCTTCGACGAAGGCGGCGTTTTGTCAGCCGGAAGCCGCGGAGATCCGTTCATCGAGCAGTTCGCCTCGCTAGTGCCATCGTGTGATCGCGGCTTGTGTCCTGGATCCGCTGCACGACGCTTTCGCGAGATTTTCTCCTTCTTTTGCTTCCTTATCGGCATCGGAATCGACTCCGCGGATGAGGTACGCCTCGTGGTTGAACCAGACGGCGCCGTTGTGGTTTCACCCGATGAGACGCGCCTTACGGCAACGGCAGGAGCTCCTGGGCTTTCAGCCGAGAAGACGCTCTTCGCAGGCGCTTGGGCGATCTCAGCAGATGAGGGCTTCGTTACCGACGAAGACGCCATGGATTCGCCTGACGACGCCTTCGCTTTTCGTTGAGTCGATTTCTTCTCCTAAATTCCGTCCACTTCTGGTCGTCAAGAATCGCTGCTTACCTTCGGAGAAGACGTCAGATGAACGGATTTCCCGAGCGGGAATCGATCGCTGATGGGATTCGTGCGCTGCGACGCGTTTTCCGCATTTTTCTTCTCCGATCCGACCGCCACGTCGTTGAAGACTTTTCTCCCGCTCCCGCTTCCCGACTTGGTCTCCTTCGAGTGCTTCAGTTTCTCCGATCCGGAGATCTTCAGGTCGGCAGCGAAGGGCTTTTTCGTTGAGTCGCTCATATCGCTCCGCTTCATCGATCCGGAGCCTTCTTTCGAGTCCTTCAGCTTCGCCAGGTTTTTCGCATCCTTTCCGAATGACACGGACGGCTAAATCGGGCATTTACAACTGCGCACAATCCGAAACTACCTTAGAATCCTTCTTCTCCATCGACTCCTTCGATGTGCGCTTCTTTTTCGCTTGTTTCTCGGGCTAAATTTAGCGTTTCACTCAAATTCAGGCTGATCCTGCTTACCTTGGCTTGTTTGGGAGTGAGAGGCAGCTCATCGGATGATCTCGGCTTAGATCCCGCGAGCTCCTGCGATCCGCTCTTCTTCGCCGCCGATTCCACGGGTGCCGTCAGCGGAGTTTTCACCTTGTTCTTCGGCATCTTCTGCTTCGCAGCCGGCGATTTCTTCGGCAACGCGGCGGTGTCGATCGACAGCGTTTGTCCGGATGACGTGGGCGCCGTGATCGTCGCGGCCGACTCCGGTTTCCGGTGTTTCTTCTCCTTTTTCGGCTTCTTTGGCGCTATCGCTTCGGCGGAATGAGCTGAAATTGGGCGAATTTAGGCCAAATCGAATGGGAAAACTCACTTTTCGCAGGCTTCGGCTCCTTCTTCTTCGGCAACTTCACTTTGCTCGCCTTCTGCTTCTCCTTTTCTTTCTCCTTCTTCTTGTCCTTCCCGAATCCGAAGAATCCGCTCAATCCGCTGCCCTTCTTCTTCCCCTCCGACTTCTTCTTCTTCTTTCCCTTCGCGGTCTCCTTCTCCTTCCCGTCGATCGCCATCTTGTCCTCCACGAGCACGACGTCATCGTCCGCCCTTTTTCGGTCCTTTTTGCGTTTTTCGTCTTTTCCGCCTGCCATCGCGATGCTGATCAGTTGAAATGAGCATCGCGCCGCCTCGTCGTTCGTCTCAAATTCGCGTCTGATTTCAGCACGACGACATCGGCTCGCCGACAGACGACAACGACGTGAAGCGCCATGCGCGCGCGCAGCACAACGCGTTGGAGCGGCGACGGAGGGACAACATCAAGGATATGTACTCGTCGATCAAGGATGTCGTCAACGATAACACCAATGAGAGGGTAAGTCGATGATGGGTTTGAGCGTCTGAAAACGTCCAAACGACGGCAGTCGAAGCAATTTTCAAAAACTTGGAATTTCTCGGAAGCGAAACGCGCGATTTGAATCGCTTTTCTGGATTAAAATAATGAATTCAAGTGCGTGTGGTCGTCATGGTTGCCCGGGCGCTAATACGTGTTGCTAGGGTGTATGGTTAACAAGCGGCTAGGTGAAGGAAAAGGGTAAAAAGGGAGCGCAGATAGCGATTTTGACAACTACGACCCTTCAATATTCAAATTTCAGCTCTCACGATCGCAAATCCTCAAGAAAACAATCGACAAAATCGATAACAACGACGATGAACTCAAGCAGATCGAAGCGGAGGTGCGGTCAGCTTGAGAGGGAGATCGCCGATAAGCAGAGGAAGATCGACGAGGAGAAGAAGAAGCTGAACGCGAGAAAGGCGAATTCGTGAGGAGTGAAATGCCCCATTGTTCAAACTGATCAGATGATTCGACCTCTCAACAGAGTAGATATAAATGCCCAACTACTGCTGCAATACAGAAAGGAAAACAACACGAGAAATGGTTGATTTGATTGCAAACATCATATTCAGTCGGTTTATTGGCGAATTATCGAACAAAGAGCGGAGAGAGGAGCGGAAATCAGATCTTCTGGATCTTTTCGGCCTGCACGACCGGATTCTTCTCGCGGATCCACCCGCGTTCGAGCGTCTTGAAGTCAAAGTCGCAGTTGTGCTCGCGGTCGTAGCGGTGCTCCGCGCAGAAGAGACCGCCGCAGCGACACGAGAATCCCGTCAGTCCGACGCGTTTGCTGCACTCGCGGCAGCGATTCCGCTTCTTCGGCTTCGCCTCCTCCGCCGCCGCCGCCGCTCCACCGCCGCCGGCTTCTCCTCGACTCGGGGCGTCGGGGAGGGAGCGCGGGCGCCGTCGAGGGCTTCTGGGAGGGCGCGGGCTGCTCGCGGTGGCCGTGGTCCTCCTTGCAGTGCAGATTGAAGCACTTTGAGCAGAACGAGTCGAACTTTTCCGAGCCGAAGAATCCGCATCCCGCGCGGCACATCGTGGGGTCCATTCTGGCTGTTGGTGACTGGGAGTCTGACTTCTGAAACGAGAACGACTCTTAAATACACCACAGAGCGATGCAAATGGTGAAAAATTTTCCGAAAAGCGATGCGAGGGAGGAAGATTATGCTGCAAAAAATCACGCGCCGCAAAAGATCACCGGCCT
The DNA here is from genome assembly GCA_007213375.1 of Steinernema feltiae. Taxonomy (NCBI): domain Eukaryota; kingdom Metazoa; phylum Nematoda; class Chromadorea; order Rhabditida; family Steinernematidae; genus Steinernema; species Steinernema feltiae. Next base: position 668 of record MQUG01004612.1, on the reverse strand, counting down.
AGCAAACCCTGCGGCAGCTCCTAGGCCTAAGCCTGCACGAAGTACGAAGCCAGAAATGAGCTCCAAAGCAACCGGTCAGCTTTTCATCCGTGATCTTTTGCGGCGCGTGATCTTTTGCACCGGTGATCTCTTGCAGCGGTGATCTTTTGCGCCGTAACCAGCGAGCAAGATGTAACAACAATTGACAACAAAAAGTTTATTTATGCAAAATCAGAAGCATAGTGCGAATTAATCCGAATCAGAGCCGAAATCAGAATCAGAATAATAATATGAAAAATAGCATTCATTTTCACGAAGTTCAGTTTCGAATTTATGATCGCTCATGATGCGCTTTGCTTCTACCATTCGATCGTATCTTCCGCCGTCTTCAAGCGCTTTGTACTCGATTCCACGATGGTATTCTGCAGGTAAAACGATCATCCGCTTCCTCCGTTCGTTCTGCGCAGAACGTAGGCGATGTCGCCCCTTCTGTTCGCATCCAACTGCACTCCGCCCGCAAGTTGCTGCTCACCAGCGCTTTCCCTTGCAAAGATTCAGGAACTCGAGTGACCAACAATTCAACGTCTTCGGCATGTCGCTCGTCAACCAATCCACGATTAGCGCTTTCACAAAGCGGTCAGAAGCCGTCGTAACCATCCGAGTCATAATAAAAGGACTTGAATTGACCG
>MQUG01004610.1:0-11539 GCA_007213375.1 Steinernema feltiae | reverse complement strand
GGCGGCGTACGCAGGCGTTTAACACGCACGGTCAAGAAAGCGTATCCGGACTCAGACAAACCCAGCCACGAACGACTCCTCAACTATTACTTCATGGAAGGGATCAGAGACGTCCAGCTGAAGCATATGCTATCCACCAAGCGCCATTTGCCGTTCGAAGAAAAGGTAGCTGAAGCTATCCTCCTGGAAAATGATATACGACCAGGACGAAACACATGGATACCTCATGAAGAAGAAGAAGATTACCGTCATCACTCAGCACAGCAAGGAATCTTCGATGTTGGAACTTCGCGTCAGCACGGATACGTCAACCAGGGAGCTCAGCGCCAGTTCCAGAATCACCGCATGCAAGAACAAGGCTTCGCCAGCCAGGGATTCCGGCAAGAACGAGTGAACGTGGAGCCACGTCAACAGAACATTGCACGTCAAGAGGTGGCAACCGACGCCAACCGAACCCCGATAGGAACAAACCAACGTCAGGGACAGCAGCAACGTCAAACAGAGGGCACACAGAACACCTACAACTACGTTGGCTTAGTTCGAGTCGTGGACAATGACGATACCTCGAATACCACACGCAACAATCAAGTGCGCGAAGTCGACTGCAAGGCAACCGAACATAGGAAATATCCACTGCTGGTGCCAACGTTGCCGATCACTGTGAATGGCCAGAAGCTGAATGGTCTTATCGATACTGGAGCAGCGCACTCATTTATATCGGAGAAGCACTACTCACAAATCGCTCGTGAGGGAAACGTTCTGAAGTCTCCAGAGAAAGGTCGACGATGTCTAGCAGCGAATGGAGAACAAGTCAAGCTCCTGGGACAAGCAAGCGCCGAGGTCAATTACCGCGGAAGAAGCCTGACCGATGCGGATTTCACTGTCGCTCCTGATACATTCGGTCACGATGCTATTATCGGAGTTGATCTTCTCCATCGACTAGGATTCAAACTGTATGATGGAAGGAACAAAACGTTCCACAGTTTCGCCGCGCTCAGCCTGCAGCCGGAAAAGAAGAACAGAAACAAGAACGAAGCAACGGACGGAAGAACGGATCAGATCGCTCAACCGGGGAACGAGTAAATGTCGTATCCACCGAGGCTCAACCGAGACCTGCTCAGCGAAAGAAGATTGCGAAGAAAGCAGAATGGAAAGAACAGAGAGGGAAAAATACGCTCTCATCTGGTGAAGCTTCGCGTCCTAAAATCGACCGCCCTGGAGGAACGGATACGCAGTCGCGTCAGGCCAAGACCGAGCCGTCCAAAAGGGAAAAGTCGAAGCGACAAGGAACCCGAACCTACGCGGACGTAACGCGTTCACCGAAGACCCAAGAAGAAGCGGTCAGCGAAGACCCAAGAAGAAGCGGTCAGCGAAGATGACGAAATTTGGTCCGTTTACACCAGTCGCAGAAGAAAGAAACGTCTAGCGCTCCTGGAGCGTCCCAAGATTGCCAGCGGGGGCCGCTTCGCGTCAGAGGGGGGAGGTGTGTAGGACCGGCCGACTGTCTACAGAAGCCAGACGCCACGTCACATCGCCCTTGATGCCGATATCATTGCTTGTCTGATTTAGTGTTGTTCGTGCACCGACTTGTTCGGTCGTAATAAACTTCGCTCTCGTTTGATCGTTGATATTCAGGTTGGTCAAGAAGGCGTCGCTCAACTGAGGACGTAACAGGTGGAGCGGATGGTCCGATGTGGGAACTAATTTCTCGAGTGCTGCTTCGGCTTCTGTCTTCAATGACTGGACGTCGGAAATCATCATCTCGATGCGCTCTTGAGCTCGGACGGTTTTCCTTTCGAGGACTCTTAGGACTCGAGTCGGCGTTCCCATATTGAGATATTTCAGGACCTTCCATGCCAGGGTTTCGCTTCGCTGATGCAGTCGACTTCCGGCTATCATTCTTCTTTGGAGTCTCTTCCTGGCTGCTTCACTACGGGCGGACGTCGACATTTGGAGAGGTTTCTTGGCTTCGCTTCTGGCTTCTTCGGCTGCCCAAGTGAAGATTGGGACGTCGGTCGCCTCGTTATATGCCGTATTTTCCCGCGTCTTCTGAACGTGTGGCTTGTTGCTATTGGCCGATGCGGTCGTTACTGTAGCATCCGCCAGCACTGTTTGCTCAGCCCCGTTTTCGTGAACTAGCAAGTCGCACAATCGTCAAAATGACCCGAAGGAACCGTTCCAGAATCCCGAGCATTTCGTTGACACTGAAACGAACACTTTAGGCATCATAGAACCGTGTGATACTCACTTTTATCGGGCATGCATTGTGGTTGAGGACACGGAGCCGGAGCCGTGTGGTCGTGGAAGGAACCGGAGCTGAAATGCAAATGCAGAGGAGTATTAACGGAGTCTCTTACTGGTAGAGCATTCCTATCGAGGAATTTCACATACGAAGGACTTTTTTCGGAGCACGTTCCAGGCATCCACTTGCCGCTGGCTTAATAGAACTCGCGCAATTTTCGCCAAACTCGCCCACAGTCGGTGTTCTTGTCTTCACAGTTTCCATTTCCAGATACGCCTCCGTTGTTGGTGACATTCGATTGGCACACACCGCAAGTCTTCGGACAGAGATTCCGGATCTACTGCAGATAGGTCGGTTCGTTACTGTAGCATCCGCTAGCACTGTTCACGCAGTCGGTGTTCTTGTCTTCACAGTCGTACGTCGTGGCTGGTTTTGGAGCCATTGGCTCACCATTGTCGCCCAATTAGTGAAGTTCATTATCGAGTGATCTGTCCAGCTCCAGTGACTGAAATCTCCGTATCGTTCGGCCCCAATCCAAAAGGAATTTTCGCCTCGAACTGTTGATTTTCTCCTCCTGAAAGAATACAGTTACATCGGTGGTCCGGGGTGAACCAACTCACTTAGGATAATCGTGACGTCCCTCAGGCTGGACACAATCGCCAAGTGGCCTCCGAAGATGTTTGACAGATGTTTTCGGCGTTCAGGAACGCCAGTTTTAACTGAACAAAATCGAAGCAGTGGAGTTCATCTGAACTGTGATTCGCCCCCGGGGGTGGGGAGGAGGCGAACTTTTCCTATTTTGGAGAAAATGGCCGCCACTAGCTGCCAGTCGACCACTTTATAGCCCTTCTTACATCGGTTGGAGCTCGAAAAGCCCACTGGAACCGCCCAATGGGCTTTCGGATAAATCGACGAGTCCGGTCGGTCACCACAAGGTCTGCAATCGCATGCACTGGTAGGATGAATTATCTTCGATCCAGCCGCAAAAGGCCTGAATTGCCTCTGAAAATTTCTTTATGTGGTAAAGTTGTGTAATTTTTTCGAATTTTGGGCATTGCGTACAAACATCAAGGGATACTGTAGTCGAAAATCAAACCACTCACTTTAAATTGTAGTCGGTGCTCAGCGAAATCCGACAATGAATGATTGAGGCCGTGCAATTACCTGCACAGATCTAAATGGAAACGATCAGAGTAGGTCGGCGATTAGAGCGCTTAATCCATTAATGGACAACTCGAAATAACGACACGTAAGCCTAAATCAGAAGAAATCAGAAAGCGAGCGCTAATTTGTCGTTGTCAGGCCGCAACATTGTGTTCACGCCACACAGTCACTGACTCATCAATCAATCGCGTTTCTTGCAGCGAGCGTGACAGCGTGCCTTCAATTCATGTTTAAGGAATGTCATGTCACTTGACGCGTGATGGATTCCTCAATGATTTTTGTTTATGCCAATGTTTATATTTATATTATGTTTATTCCATTTTATGTTTATGTTTATGTATTTGAAAAACACTGTAGATTGTTTATGGCCAACGATTGAATTCTTCGCATGACTTCCCGTTTAGAGAGAAAATAGAGAAATGAGAAAGAAGACTTGTCGACTTCAGCACAAAGCTCTCTTCGCGAAATCAGGCTTTAAGACCACTATGCAATCAATAGCTCAAAAGGCGTGAAAAATCACAAAATTCACCTCAACAAACAAAAAACAGCCATTAAACTGCAGTATAGTTATCACATCACAGTATGAAATCACTCTCTTTCCTCCTGTTAGATCACTAGCGCATCATCTTTCTGGCGTTTCTGCTTCCATGTCGCCAGCAACACTCCTGCGCGATATAGCTGAGCAGTTCAGCGAAGCCCGAATGTAAGGAATTTATTTGCAAAGTATTGAAAAACACTGTAGAGTACTGTATTTGAATAAAACAATTCAGACTAGCAAACGCCGCAAGTCTTCGGACAGAGATTGCGGATCCACTGCAAATAGGTCGGGTCGTTACTGTAGCATCCGCTAGCACTGTTCACGCAGTCGGGGTTCTTGTCTTCGCAGTTTCCATTTCCAGAGACGCCTCCGTTGTTGTTGTTGTTCGACTGGCACACACCGCAAGTCTTCGGACAGAGATTCCGGATCCACTGCAGATAGGTCGGGTCGGTACTGTAGCAACCGGCCGCTCTATTCACGCAGTCGGGATTCTTGTCTTCACAGTTGTATTGGGCGGAGGAGAGCGCCAGGAAGCCGAGAAGAGGAGGACGACGACTGGAAGAGACATGATTGGAGTGAAGCTGAACTGATGATTTAGGGAAATAGGAACTTCTTTTATATTCGACTTTCTAGGATTGTTTGAAACTCGCGCTGTTTGTTCAGCTCACAAAGTGCGAATAATCAAACAGAGCGGCGGCGGAAATGAACGTCTCGGTGTTTGCAAACGGTTTCGGAGGTTTGCGTTTTGATTTGAATGCATAAGTTAAAGGCAGCAACAGTCATGACTTCAAATCTATGTGTAAATAAAATGAAGCGTCGTTTACAGCTTTCCTGCGTTCGTACATCTACTCAATTCAGAACTTTCGAATTAACTGAATCTTGCCGCGTTTTCACAGCGATTCAGCAGGGTCATCCGTGAAATTGCTAGAGGACAACTAGCTACATGTAACCACCGCCACCAGCTCCTCAAAGAACTGCATTGAAAACGCTGAATCCGGGCTACAAGGAGTAGGCTAGATACAAAACACATAGCGGAGGCGGGTGACAGAATCGGGTGGAGTTCCGAATTTCATTAGTGGCCGTAAATCTCGTCGTCTTCTTCCCGACTGTTAACACCTCAATAACAATCAAAGCCACCTACGGTAGCGCCAAAGACAGCACCAACGACTACGGTAGCTCCAATGACAACCACAATAACTACGGTAGCTCCAAAGACGAAATTTCGGAAAAATAGATGAACGATGCAGTGTCCTAACAATGGAAATTTATTTGTGCAGACATAGTGAGACAATCGCGAGACAATAATTTATAGCATTTGGCGGATACTGTGAGTGGTGAGTGAGTGAGTGAGTCAGACGGCCGGCAGATTTGCTTCAATTTCTCGAGTTGCGAGTTCATCTGGCGATGTTTCTCGCTGATTTGCTGTTTGCGCTCGTCGAGAACGCAGATTCTGTTCAGGCCTAAACGATGGAACGAGCGGCGGTGAGTTCAGCGGGGAGGGGAGAGCGCTTGCCTTCTTGTGAATTCAGCGATTCGGTGCTCGAGGCGACGACCAATCTACTGCTCGTTGCTGGCACGTCGCCGTTCTCTATCGCGTTCGTTTGTTGAATTGCCTTCGGCGGCGAGTTGTGCAGTTCGGAAGCGAAAAAGCGTTTTCGTGCGTCGATTGTTGAGTATCTGCAGCGGGATTACGGTATTTGAGAGAAGTGATGGGCTGTTCTCACCTCTCTGGAGGTTTAGGCGGTGCGGGAGGCAGTTTGCTGCTGCTGTTCAAGCGCATGGACGCGTTCAGGTCGTCCAGAATCGAGTCCAGCACGTGTTGATCCTTGGCGGAGGAGGTCGACGGCGATAGCGGTTCGTAGTTTGAGGGCGCCGGTGGCACCGGAGGAGCCGGCGACGGCGGCGCGTACTGATTCGCGTTGTTCGTCACCGCCAGAGGCGCTTCTTCGGTCGTGTGCGCTGTTTGCGGTTGCGCGGCGATGTTTATCGTGTATCTACAGTATCCTCCGTGCAATTTCAGACCAAAAACGTGCTTTATTGCTGCTTACTCAACGCTCTCTTTGATCGACTCGATGATTGGCGTCGAGCGATGCGAGTTGATCGCCGGATCCTGCACCATCGCGAGCTTCTTCATCGTCACCATCATGTTCGCGAGCGTCTTGCAGCGACGGAGCGCCGCGTCGATCTGGTGCGCCTCGTCCTGGATGTACTTCTCCTCGCGGACGACGCGCTCCATGTCAGCGCGGATGCGCGTCTCGATCGCGTTCTGTACGCTCGGGAATTGGGCTGAAGTGCGATATTTTAAGCCTGCGATCAGAGCTGCGCTTACTCTTGATCTTCGCTGCGTTCCTTCCGATTTGCGTAAGCGAATTCGTCATCGCCTCCACTTCGGTCATCCGCAGCTTGCGATTAGTATTGAGGACGCAGCGGCGCACGTTCTCCACGTGTGTTTCAAACGCTCTGAAACGCGGCAGATGAGCGCATTTAACGCGTGAATCCGCTTACTGTAGCGTGTTTTGGAGAGCGGAGAACTGGACTGTGTGCTCATGACGCACGTGGTCGTCCTCCGCCTTTGGCGTTTCCGTATTTTCACGCATTTTGTGTTGCACCAGCGTGTTGATCTTCTCGAACACCTCTCGCAGAATGTCCTTGCCGCTCTGCGCGCTGACCTGCGCAGCGCGCCGAATCTGCTTCATTTCGACTTGCGCGGCGGTCAACTGACGCTTCAGCCTCACCAGTTCGTTCTGATATTCGCCGCCACTGTGATGGACGAACGACGACGTTGAGGAGTCGGCGATGGAGGAGGCGGCGGCGGAGGCTCCTTGAGGCTCCGCGCTGCTGGAGAGACGGTCGGCTTCCGCGACTTCTGGATGGAAAGCCAGAATTTCTCGTCGCAGGTTCGCCATGTCGCGACTCGCCGTTTCGCTGATTCCCTTCGTGTTCAGCGCGCTGTGCACGAGGGTGGAGAGGCCGGCGAGTTGACGTTCCATCGTTTCCATGCGGAATCTGAAATACGAAGCGTTAGAAAAGGATGGAATATGAAGAGAAAATCAATCATAAAGACAGTTCGCATGTTCTAACTCGCGCACAGCTCGCTGCACCGTATGTAGCAGCGCGTCCGCTAGCGGAAAAGTCAGTCGAGACAGGTGAACATGCGTACTATATCAACGATGCCAACAATATAGCGCACAAACCTGGCTTCCTTGTCAATAATCGGCGTCACACTGCCAGATCGCGGGCCCTGGCTGCTCGTATCACTCGCATACGGGTCGTAATAAGGATCGTATACCGGTGTGCGCCGCGCTTTTTGCGGATTGTACATCCTGCTGCTGTCGCCAGCGCTAGTCGGCACTGCACTGGCCGGCCTGAGGCTTCCAGCGCGGAAACTGTTCCGATTGCGGTAATCCGCGAGATCCATTTCCGACTCGCTGACGTAGTCGAGCACCGGCACCGGAGGATGATCGGTGAAGCGGAGCGGCTGCGGCGTTGGCGACTGGTAGCCGGGCGTCGTGTGCTCGCGCAGCTTCAGCAACGATTTGTCCTTGATGTCGCCGAGCTCCTCGAGCTCGTAGAAAAGCTGGCCCTTTGACTGCTCCTGTATGTAGATCTTCACGTGCGGCAGATGGAGATACTGCGGAGTGAGCGCGGGGAACGAGCGGAGGAAGAGTTGACGAATCTGCTCGAGGCTGTGCAGGTTCGAGGGCAGCAGCGCTCGTTTCACCTCCTCGTTCAGTTGAAGAAAGACGATGCCGAGCGCGTTCAGCGCATTCCCCGCGTTTCGATTCATGCGCGTCGAGTGCGTTGAGAGTTCGCTGTCGGAGAAGAGCGCGTCATCGGCGCGGAGCTGCTGGAGGAGCGCGTTGGCGCGTTGTTGCTTTCGGCTGCCGGCCATGATGCTTCGTGGGAGGCTGCCGTGATGACCGGGACCTCCGACGAAATCGTCTGCTTCTGCGAGGTGCGGGAGAGTTCCGTTCATCTGCGGTGGCGGACCGCTGAGGGTGTTCCATTTGGGCTGAAATTGGGTTGATTTTGCGCTTTTTTTGATATTCTCGTATTCCCGTGTGTGTTTGCGCCTCGAATCGCCCCGCTGGTCAGGAATATTGCGAATTATGTACGATTTTTGCTCAAATCGCTTCCGTCTCGCTCGTTTAGGGTAATTCAAGGACGACAAAGCAGCATATTTGCTCCAAAACGCTAAAAATTGGAGTATTTGACGCCATACGCGTAAAATGATCGCGTCAGGAGCCCTTTAGAGGCCTCGCCATAGAAACGTTTCTGGAAATCGCTTTTCAGAGCAAAAACGCGTAAATCTCTGTGGAGTTCTAGAACACTTTTTGCCTCGTCTCGCTGCACAATTCACAAATTACTGCTGCCGCCTTCCCACACGCTGTCACGTACACATGTACCCATAATTCATCCCCGCTTACCCCGTTGGCCACTGGCGGCGGCTGCGATGACCAGCTGCCCGCTGTCAACGACTTGTTCACATTCGGCGGCGGCACGTCCACTTCCAACGGCGGCGGCAACACGGCGGTGGAGCTCGGCGGAAGTTTCGAGAGCGGCGGGGAGGAGACGCCTGAAGAATTCAAAAAATTAGATTTCGCAAAGAAACGCGACTGTAATGGGAGGAAGAGGTTGTGTGGAGATGATTAGTGACCGTCGGGCGGTCATTAATCATCTGTCAGGTGAGGCCGCTGCGGCGGCGGCGGTGGTTCGACCGTCGATGGCACCTCGAGAGTCGGACTTTCGGGTTGACAACGTTTTTGCTTCATTACAGCGCGGCGCTACAAACCGCTTCTTTCGATCAATTTCGCATCGTGCAAATGACGGCTTGGACGATAAATCAATCAACTTTTTCGCGCTCAATGCAAACAACGCGGAAAAAACGGTTATTAAGAGGCGTTTTTGACGACGTCAACTTCCGTTCAATTGGACGCCCTGTTTTTGCGGATTTTAACGGACAATTTGGATTTAGCGCTCGTTTGCTCGCTCAAAACAATGTCCGAAAGACGCTTGTACGTTTGAGGGGAACTATCAGTGTTGTTGTGGGCGGAATCTGGACATTAGAGCAGTGCTGTGATCTCTAGACGACGATTTTGTAATGAAACCGCCGAAATATGTGAAGATTTCGATCTTTATTCATTGTTTGCTGACCACGCAAAAGGTCAAAAACTGATCCTACAGTAAATTCAAGCTAAGAAGCGGTCAAACCACAAAATACCGTAATATTCAAGTTGTATTGTGTCGTGGCCATTAAACTCAAACAGCTTGTTTCACGGATGGTATCGTCATAAGGTACCTATTCAGAATCAGACCTTAACTGACATGAGCTAATTTAGGGTAAAATCAGTTAAATTTGTACAACTGGCTGGTTTGATAAGTGATTCAATCGAATCTAGGATGTTGGAGGTTCTAAACGTCTTGGCATGAAGTTTGCACGTTGACAAGTCGACTTGAGTTATCACGTAAACAGAGCAAATCGAGCTTAAAAATGAGTCAATATAGTCCGATCATGCAGAGCCCAATTAGATCTAAAAAATGAGATGATCTGAGTCACAATCCGATTTACAAGATGAACGTGACGGTTTCAAACGCAAACCCAAGAAAATTTACTAAAAACTACCGTAATTGGTGCTTCAAATGTTGTTTTGGCCTCAGGTCGAAGTATGAGAACGCAAAATTCACACCATCTGAGTGCATCGATCGCTTTTGATCACGTTTTTCATTACAAAACGCTACCGAACGATCAGCAAAAGCGATAAGAGGAGCACAAATTTACGACAGCCCTAAAAATTGACCCTTTGGAGGCTATAAAAATGTTTCAAACTACGTAAAAAGTCGTAAAATCGTGCTACTGAACGCCTGCTACCGTACTACAAAAACGAGTTGCTGAATACCTTCATGAAAGCGCACAACGCGCGGTTTCTCGCCAAACTCCTCGTCGTCGAGTTCATCGTGAATACGGATGACGTTCGCGCCAAACGGCGAAGAGACGAGGGTCGCGCGCTCGGGCTCCGGCGTCTTGCGACTCCGATTTCGCGACTTCCACGGGAAGAACGGCATCTAGGGCGGCGACGGCGGCACAGGGATGGATCAATCGAGGGCCGATCGTATCTCCGCAAGGCGAGTCGATGGATAAGTCAGGTCGGCCGGTGTCCGCCTGTTGAGTGTAGAGTTGAGTCCTCGGGGAGCAGCAGCGGCCTATTACACCGTTCTTGGATGCCTCGCTGCTGACCTCTGCGCTCTCAGAAGCGGCGACGGCGGCAGTCGGAAAATAGCTCGAGGGAGCGGCGGCGACGGGCAGAGGAGAAAGGAGGGATTAACGCGCGCGCGGAAGTGCTCCGAGGCTAAGCGGCCAGGTATGCGATGCACCCAGGAGGGATAACGTTACAATGGCGCGACAGCGCGTTCGAATCGGGACGAACACGCAGCGTTTTTGGTGATAAGGAGCGTTCTGCGGGGAGCGGCTGACTGACCACCTCTACTGCTGCTGCTGCTGCTGTTACACTAAACAACGAAAATCGCAGTTAATGACGCGGCAGTTAAAGCGTTTAGGCCAATTAGTGGACGACGACGACGCGTTCGAAGCTGATAAGCCGCGAGCGAGATGATTTGCTTTGAATGAGGTGATTTCCGGCGGCGGCGGCGCGGAAAGAAGCGATTGACGATAACGTTTTGAGGGCTAGAAGGGGAATTGTTTGTTTGTTCGTCGGATTTGATCCGCTTTACCGACGCTGCGCCCGCCGCCGCTCTTTCCAGTTCTGGAGTGAACAGTTTTGGAGTGATCCGATCGTTTATGGGGTGACGTGGGCGGTGGTATATAGAAGAGCTGCACCAAAAATCATTGCAGATTCGCAAAAAGCCACAGAATTAAACATGTAGCTCTGAGCGGATTCGAACCAATGACCTTCGTATTGGTAGACAGCGATGCTATCCATTTTGCCATATAGCGACTGTCTGCAATGCAGCTATTGGCTATCTGTCTGTCTAGTTCAGTGGTTAGCGTTGGCATCTATGAGTCAGAAGGTCACAAGTTCGGAATTCGATTTTAAAAAAATCTATAGATCGAGATTTCCGCACTGATTACCTGATTGGTCGTTCTCATGGAAACAACCGTGCAGGCATGTTTTAAGTAAAATAAATACATTTGCAGTCCCTCATCATCTCACTTTCGATCCACAACTCCCGCGCGCAGACTTTCAATCTCTAGACAAACTAAACTGCATGTCTGAAAGATCAGATATCACTGTGGCGGCGGCGCTGTCGCCTCATAAAACGTCTCCGCTATGTTGATCTTTCGTTTTTACACGATCGCGTCCGCAGATTACATTACATACACGTTACATGACAAGGAGATGTTCACTCAATCGATTGAAACAACGCACAATGCATTTTAGCTACAACCATTACGATATAAGCTAATTACGATATTTAAGAGAAGACGTGATTTTTTGGTTTAGATTTAGAACATTGTAGCTCTTTTTAACACTTGTAAACGACATACGCTCCGTCAATAAAGCAAAAACGAACCCTCTTGATCAAATGATTGATCCATCCGTCGAGTTTTCGCATTCCTGCAAAGTCTTTGTGCTTCT